>JACEEZ010025239.1:171129-203629 GCA_016584305.1 Chionoecetes opilio | reverse complement strand
GGCCTATTCGCTCCTTCAGGCATCCTACAGGAGTCATGGGAGGGCATTAGAAGTCCCACAGGATTGCTATAGTATGCCTAGGTTTTTATAAGTATCCTTCGTTTTGTATGCAATCCTTCAGAGTCTTCACGGGCCTCTTCGCTCCTTCAGGCATCCTACAGGAGTCAGGGAGGGCATTAGAAGTCCCACAGGATTGCTATAGTATGCCTAGGTTTTTATAAGTATCCTTTGCTTTGTATGCAACCCTTTCAGAGCCCTTTCACGGCCTTTTCGCCCTTCAGGCATCCTACGGAGTCATGGGAGGGCATTAAAAGGGTCCCACGGGATTGCTATAGTATGCCTAGGTTTTTATAAGTATCCTCGCTTTGTATGCAATCCTTCAGAGTCCTTCAGGGGCCTCTTCGCTCCTTCAGGCATCCTACAGGAGTCATGGGAGGGCATTAGAAGCGCACAGGATTGTATAGTAGCCTAGGTTTTATAAGTATCCTTCGTTTTGTATGCAACCCTTCAGAGTCCTTCACGGGCCTCTTCGCTCCTTCAGGCATCTACAGGAGTCATGGAGGGCATTAGAAGTCCCACAGGATTGCTATAGTATGCCTAGGTTTTTATAATATCCTTCGCTTTGTATGCAATCCTTCAGTGTCCTTCACGGGCCTCTTCGCTCCTTCAGGCACCCTACAGGAGTCATGGGAGGGCATTAGAAGTCCCACAGGATTGCTATAGTATTCTTAGGTTTTTATAAGTACTTTGACAATCGCAGGGTGGCTCAAATAGGGATTAATAATACAAATACTAATACTGATTTTTGTATTGAAGTAATGATTAATCTAGCAATGCCAGCATATTGTTAGTCTTGTAGTAAGTTTTGTCTAATTTGTGGTTTTTAAGGACTATCTGGAAGTATCTGTCATTGTAAATTGGCTGAAATAGGGACTTCTAATCATTGTAACTGAAAACTGACGCCAGATTGGTGTTCAGCATGCCCGAAACTGCTAGGAACTCATTTTCAAGTAAATCTATTTTTCCCAAAAAAAATTTGCAAATTTTGCAAGGGGTTTACCTTGAATTTTTTTTAAATCCGTTTTTTTTAATAACAAAAAAAAACTATGGCAGATACAGAAACTATGGAGATATGTTTATATGTAATAGATCAAGGGCTATTTATTTGGTGGTAAAAGAAAAAAAAAATTGTTGGGTATATAACCGAGGAAAATAGCATATTCGTACATTTTTACAAAATATCAATTTTCTCGACAACCATGAGGTGTTTTGATAAATAGATTACTGCATCCTGTAGAACACCTCAAGACGAACCTTTGTTACTACGATAAGTTTTCTTACGACTCATAGTTTTGCCGCAAAATGACAAAAACCAGATTTTCGTCAATTTTGGAATATTTTTGAGTAGCCAGAAATCCAAAAATATTTTTTTTGCTAGATAATTGGAAATGCCGGGGATACAATTGTAGATCCATCCATTTACAATAACTTTTGATGGGTAAGTGTTGCTGTGTGAGAAACAAGTTGTGAGCTGAACGCGTTATAGTAAATATATAAGTTTATAATTCAGAAAGCGTTCACGATAGGTCAGTGTTATGCGAGACCAGTGTTGCCACCTCAGTGTAGGGGAAGGGACTAACTCTAGAGGATTGTCACGCAGTGTAATATATCATACTTCTAGTTTAAAGCAGTTTTACTTTGAAAATCGCAAGTTAGACTGAACCTAAGCACACATCAAAAAAATCACAACCCAGCATATTTTATTAACATGTACATGCATACATACATAGATAACTTAACATTGGCATTGTAATACCTGCCTCCATAAAAATAAAATAATATTCAAATAATTAAAATAGTATATAACTGCATTAAAAAAAGTAAAAAAAATGTGGCCTAAGCATCTATGACACTATATTGCAGGTGTTGGCAAAGTGTGACCTCTGCTACACCCACCCCTGCCAGAACGGCGCCAGCTGTCGCTCCCTGGCCAACCACAGCTACGAGTGTGAGCGTGTGCCCGCCTACTACGGACCCAACTGCCAGCACAAGATTGCCGCCTTTTTACGCAAATCCCTGGCACCCAAATTGGCACACTTGCAAGATCTTGGAGCAGGGCACTTCAGGTAAAGACTCCCTGCATGTACAACTCAGGCATCATTTTGTTTTTGCATTGCCTAGCCTCAAGCATCATTGGGCTGACCTTTCAGCCCCATCCATGAACCTATCCAGCCTCCCTTTTTAAAACTCCCTAATGAAACCCCCCACTAATACCTGTCTACTGAGTCCATGCCAATCATCACCACCCTATTTGTGAACCACTAAACTACCTGTATTGAGTCCATGCCCCAAACATTCACCACCCTATTTGTGAACCACTAACTACCTGTCTACTGAGTCCATGCCAATCATTCACCACCCTATTTGTGAAAAACCCGTTTTTCCCCATTTCCTTTCTAAATCTAGGCTTTTCCAGCTTGCATCCGTTTACTTCTTGTTCTTACCCTGGTCAAAAGCCGTCAGAACTTTTCCCACCTTCCCTTTTTTAAATCCCTGGATCCACTTCAACAAATTCTATCAGACGCCCTTGTCTTGAGCATGGTATACGTATAAAACAATAATGGGGCTGTCAGACACACACAACATCTTAAACACACAATTAAACACACAAGTCTGTACACACATTAAAATACTAACATCATAGAATAGTCAATAATAAAATAAAATAAAATAATAAATAGTCAAAATAGTTCTACACAAGTATGATGTCATTTAAAAGTCAGAAAAACGTAAAATGATCCAATAGTCCCAGCAAGTCACACCACCAATAGTCAAATAGTCACACCACCAATAGTAAAATAGTCATACAATCCTATCCATGACATAACAACAAGTACAGTGAATGGTCAAGCATTAAAAGATAGTTTGTAAGCTTCTTGTTAAAAGTGTACATAGATTTGTTGTTGTTGATATGAGTAGTCAAGACTGTTCCCTGGTTGCCGTGCAGACACCAGCACTGCCCTGTCTCCTGTGTGGGTGTTAGTGCTGGGAACGTACAGCTGGTGCTGATGTCTTGTGTTTACACTGTGTCTCTCTTGCCCTGGGTAGTGGGAACAACCAACATGGGAGTCTTGTATAGGTTATATTATAAACAGTAAGGTCAAGCTGGTACTTATACCTTGCCTTTGCCTGGAGCCACTGGAGCTCTCAGGTAGGGCGTTACGTGGTCATATTGTGTGCCGCCCAGTGCAACTTTTGCGGCACAGTTCTGCATTTTGTGAATGTGTTGCAAATGAGTAGCACTTGCCACTCCCCAGATCTTCAGCCCATCCTTTATTATGCTTCAAACAAGAGACTGTATCACTGTGATGCTTGTGTTCTTATCCAAGGTATCTGTAATGCCATGTATGTACAGTATAGTCCCTACAGTGTTCTGACAGATGCACGTCCTAGGTGTAGCGAATAGCTTACAGTTGTCAAAATATAAACCCAGGTTCTGTATGGAGCTGCTCGGCACTGTGGCGCTGTCATCCACCTGGCTACGAGTGTCGCCTGGGATCTGTGCCATGTGTCCTCGGGTGCCAATAAACATACATTGTGTAATTCCTGAATATTATCTATGGCAGCAGTATGTATGAACTGTGTGTCATCGGCGTCTTGAATCACTAAACACTCGCTGATACAATGGCAGAGATCCCTTACATCAATGAGGACAAGAATAGGCCCGAGCACAGATCTGTGGGACACCAAACCTGGCCTCAAGTTTGCCTGACACATGATTTCCTAACACCACAGATTGCGTTAGTTTCAAGATAATTTCGAAACCAGAAGGGATCTATATATGACATAATACACAGTTTCATTATTATTTCATGACTTACGCTGTGGAAAGCCTTGGAAAGGTCCCATAATGATACCAAGGACACTTTCTTGCTGTCCATGTTCTCGTATAATTTATTAGACAGTGTCAAGGCTGATTCACACTGGTGTTTTCTCGTAAAATTATCTGACGAGAAGGGTCTGGGTTGGGGCTGGGTTTATGATCGCAATAAGTGTCAAAAAAAACACACACCAATCGCTCCGGTCTTTATCTACCGACTTGACGAGAATTTCGCGCTAAAAATCAAAAAAAACGCAGAAGCCCGCACCGCCCTCTCCCAAATACCCCAATGATTGGTATAATTTCGATATTGGGCACTAAAAAATAACAAATTTAACTTAACATCATCGGCAGATCTTTTCATCCTTAATTTGAATCCAAATTCCCATGCCAATGGCGATACATATAATACCAAAAAATTTCCATTTTTGCTACCATAGATAACAGTGAAGCCGCCAGTTCTACGTTTCTTTGTTATGTACAGCCGTGTGGTGGCGCTAATACTTACATTTGTACATCCATGATTTCAGGACAGTTAGAAGGGGCTATCTGGAGAGTCTGTGTCATTTTGTGTCTTCATCTGTGTCATATTAGGGCTATAAATGAAACAAATTACAAAAATAAAACCGAGTGGCGACCTCACTATACCTACTACAGTAAATCGCCAGCTAGTATTTAAAACCCAAAAGTTGAGTCGCCACTCTGGAGAATTCAGGGAAATTAGAGGTAAAGTAAAACAAGTCTATATATATTAGCTGCGGAAGATGCTTGGATATATAAAAATTTCCCCTGCCAACGTGGAAAATAAATTCCATTCAAGTTGAAAGATCTGGCAAGTCTGCGTCCTGTCGCCCGAAAAAGCTACTGTTACTGTCTGTCACGCGTGGAAGAAAAACGTGAGAAGCAAAATGCGCAACAGTTATATTTGCAGCTACAAAGCATAAAACAACGCTGAAACAGGGTAGATTATACAGTCATGATATAAACTACTGTGTAACATCTTCAGTGGCACATACACATCAGTAGTAATGCTATAATTCGTAATATTTGGCGCCTGGCTACTTCACTGTAGGTGGCGACTTCACTGTTATCTACGGTAGGAGTTCTGTTGTTACGTCAGCGGTCTTGATTTCAGTTCCCGGCAATTTGATTTCCATGTCTTCAGTTTTCAGTTTTGACATTATTGTTTCAATGGTCTTTGTCATTTTGGGCACTTGTTCCCTTGCCACTGTTCTCTCCACTGACGGCAGAGGTTTGGGAGGCAGAGTCATAGGGTGGAGAGGATGTCAGCGTATTGTCCGGGGCTGAGTGGGCTTCCCGCGTGGTGACTAGAGATGGGGAGGCTGGACCTGAATAGCCAAGTGTTGGAGGTTTTGGCACAGGTGACCCAAGTGTTGTGGGGGGCAGCTGCTGTGCTTCAGGTAGCGGGATGGCTGGCCCTGATGTATGAGGTGTGGTGGGGACTGATCCTGGGCTATCAGGTGGTGGGGGGGCAGGCCCTGGTCCATCAGGGGGTAGGAGAGTAGGCCCTTGTTCGTCAGATGCTGGGAGGGCCGGCTGCTGTGAGCCAGGTAGCAGGGGGGCTGGAACTGGGTCATCAGGTCTAGAGGGGGCTTGAATCTGGTTAGCTGGTAACGGGAGGGCAGGCCCGGGGCTGTTGGGTGGTGGGGGGGCAGGCCCTGGGCTGTTGGGTGGTGGGGGGGCAGGCCCGGGGCTGTTGGGTGGGGGGCTGGCTGAGGGGCTTCCAGGATCATGTTGATGAGCAGGTCCTTGTTTACCCCTATAGTTGTTAGCCCTGACTCACGACACTGTTTTTGAAGGTCTGCTTTGTAGAATTTGTTTAAAAATTCCCTAGTTGTATGTGGTAAGGATGGTGCAGTGCCTGGTGGTGGGCAGTGGTGCACAATGTTATGGTGCGCTGGCACACCTGGTGTTGAAGCATTGCCGTGTGACATGTTTTGAGTGGACACTTTGACACTTTGCTTGTTGTTCACCGTCCTTGATATCAGTTATTTCATGTGGTGCACAAAATTCTTTTGCAGCGAAGACGGAAAGTCTATAAGACACTTTAAAGATGACGTCGTCTGCTTCAGGGGTCTTCTGCGCATGTGCCGACAGTTCTTTGTGTATCTTGTGTGTTGATTGTAGAGTTGTACGTATTCAGGAATGCTTAATGGGGTGGTAGTGCGACTATGTTATGCTGAACCAGAGAGTAGGAAGGAGAGAGACACTGGAGGGTGAGTCCCGTGGTGGCGCAGAGTCACGTGGCGGGGCAGTTCTTGGCTTTCATACACTTGAACCAAAAAATCCTTATTTCCGGCACAATGATGGCACTTAGCGAACTGGATATTCCTTCACACACTCTGTGACACTAATGCACCAGCACGGGCACGTTCACACTGTCCTAATTGCCACAGAACCACAGTAACTGACCTCAAAAGACAGAGCGATGTCAAACACGTCCCTCCTCCTCGAGTCTCTCTCTCTCTCCTGGAGAGAGAGAGAGAGAGGTTCTGGGTGTGGATAGAGAGAGACAGGAGTTATGCGAGAGAGGTGTTCTGGGTGTGTGGAGAGAGAGGGAGAGGAGTTATGGGTGTGGATAGAGAGAGACAGGAGTTATGCGAGAGAGGTGTTCTGGGTGTGTGGAGAGAGAGAGAGAGAGGTTCTGGGTGTGGATAGAGAGAGACAGGAGTTATGCGAGAGAGGTGTTCTGGGTGTGTGGAGAGAGAGAGAGAGGAGTTATGGGTCTGGATAGAGAGAGAGGAGTTATGCGAGAGAGGTGTTCTGGGTGTGTGGAGAGAGAGAGAGAGGAGTTATGGGTCTGGATAGAGAGAGACAGGAGTTATGCGAGAGAGGTGTTCTGGGTGTGTGGAGAGAGAGAGAGAGAGAGGTTCTGGGTGTGGATAGAGAGAGACAGGAGTTATGCGAGAGAGGTGTTCTGGGTGTGTGGAGAGAGAGAGAGAGGAGTTATGGGTGAGGAAGTGAGGAGAGAGAGGAGTAGTAGGCTGGGGAACAATGTCTGTTATGAAGTGTGCTGTGTGAGGTCTGTAGGACTGGTACAAGGTTTATATTTTCTTGTGTTAAATGCTTCAGAAGTTCTCCTCAGGGATGTCAACAAGAAAAGAAAAAAAACTCTGAAATAAAATAATAGGGTAACCAAGTCATCCGAGTTGGTTGATGCGCTCAGCGTTGATCAGCGATGCTGACTGAGTGTAGCGAGGGAACCTCCCAGCTGGGGGTTCGGTGATTTTTTGTAAATGTCATGCTCTGAGAGAGCTTCTGAGAGGTCCTTGGTCCTATATATAATAATTTCTGGTCTCAATTTTGTCTGTTTTTGTGTCCACAATTTGTGTATGTATATATATGGTACATCATGCACCTTAAATTGTGAAATGTATATGAATTATTAACCATTTTGAAATGGTAAATGAAATATTAACACTGTTTTCGTTGGAAAAGTAATCACAACAAAATGTTAACATGTTTTGTAACAGAAGAAACCTCATCCAATACAGCTCAAATAATGATTTGATGACCCACTTCGAATTATTGAACAATCCAATATCAGTGGCCAGGGACAGGCTGTGGGCCAGCCACCTATGTACACCCTCCCCACACCCCTAAATTTTTAACCCGAATCTACACGATTCACAGAAATGACCCAGCTGGCAATAAAATACTCGGAAATCAACGAATCCGCGGAAAACTGACATCCCTGTCTCCTATTGGTGGCAACGTTTCGGAACTACCTCGTTCCATCTTCAGGCGTGGTTGGCTTCTGGTCTGCGAATGATCTGCGTAGCGGGAGTTTCCGCTTATAAAGGCAGCGTAGTGGCTAGGCCGCCCGCCCCTTGCCTGTATGGGTGTTGGTGTTGAGGTGGCGCTTATAAAGGCAGCGTAGTGGCCAGGCCGCCCGCCCCTTGCCTGTATGGGTGTTGGTGTTGAGGTGGCGCTTATAAAGGCAGCGTAGTGGCTAGGCCGCCCGCCCCTTGCCTGTATGGGTGTTGGTGTTGAGGTGGCGCTTATAAAGGCAGCGTAGTGGCCAGGCCGCCCGCCCCTTGCCTGTATGGGTGTTGGTGTTGAGGTGGCGCTTATAAAGGCAGCGTAGTGGCTAGGCCGCCCGCCCCTTGCCTGTATGGGTGTTGGTGTTGAGGTGGCGCTTATAAAGGCAGCGTAGTGGCCAGGCCGCCCGCCCCTTGCCTGTATGGGTGTTGGTGTTGAGGTGGCGCTTATAAAGGCAGCGTAGTGGCTAGGCCGCCCGCCCCTTGCCTGTATGGGTGTTGGTGTTGAGGTGGCGCTTATAAAGGCAGCGTAGTGGCTAGGCCGCCCGCCCCTTGCCTGTATGGGTGTTGGTGTTGAGGTGGCGCTTATAAAGGCAGCGTAGTGGCTAGGCCGCCCGCCCCTTGCCTGTATGGGTGTTGGTGTTGAGGTGGCGCTTATAAAGGCAGCGTAGTGGCCAGGCCGCCCGCCCCTTGCCTGTATGGGTGTTGGTGTTGAGGTGGCGCTTATAAAGGCAGCGTAGTGGCCAGGCCGCCCGCCCCTTGCCTGTATGGGTGTTGGTGTTGAGGTGGCGCTTATAAAGGCAGCGTAGTGGCTAGGCCGCCCGCCCCTTGCCTGTATGGGTGTTGGTGTTGAGGTGGCGCTTATAAAGGCAGCGTAGTGGCTAGGCCGCCCGCCCCTTGCCTGTATGGGTGTTGGTGTTGAGGTGGCGCTTATAAAGGCAGCGTAGTGGCCAGGCCGCCCGCCCCTTGCCTGTATGGGTGTTGGTGTTGAGGTGGCGCTTATAAGGCAGCGTAGTGGCTAGGCCGCCCGCCCCTTGCCTGTATGGGTGTTGGTGTTGAGGTGGCGCTTATAAAGGCAGCGTAGTGGCTAGGCCGCCCGCCCCTTGCCTGTATGGGTGTTGGTGTTGAGGTGGCGCTTATAAAGGCAGCGTAGTGGCCAGGCCGCCCGCCCCTTGCCTGTATGGGTGTTGGTGTTGAGGTGGCGCTTATAAAGGCAGCGTAGTGGCCAGGCCGCCCGCCCCTTGCCTGTATGGGTGTTGGTGTTGAGGTGGCGCTTATAAAGGCAGCGTAGTGGCCAGGCCGCCCGCCCCTTGCCTGTATGGGTGTTTGGTGTTGAGGTGGCGCTTATAAAGGCAGCGTAGTGGCCAGGCCGCCCGCCCCTTGCCTGTATGGGTGTTGGTGTTGAGGTGGCGCTTATAAAGGCAGCGTAGTGGCCAGGCCGCCCGCCCCTTGCCTGTATGGGTGTTGGTGTTGAGGTGGCGCTTATAAAGGCAGCGTAGTGGCTAGGCCGCCCGCCCCTTGCCTGTATGGGTGTTGGTGTTGAGGTGGCGCTTATAAAGGCAGCGTAGTGGCCAGGCCGCCCGCCCCTTGCCTGTATGGGTGTTGGTGTTGAGGTGGCGCTTATAAAGGCAGCGTAGTGGCCAGGCCGCCCGCCCCTTGCCTGTATGGGTGTTGGTATTGAGGTGGCGCTTATAAAGGCAGCGTAGTGGCTAGGCCGCCCGCCCCTTGCCTGTATGGGTGTTGGTGTTGAGGTGGCGCTTATAAAGGCAGCGTAGTGGCTAGGCCGCCCGCCCCTTGCCTGTATGGGTGTTGGTGTTGAGGTGGCGCTTATAAAGGCAGCGTAGTGGCCAGGCCGCCCGCCCCTTGCCTGTATGGGTGTTGGTGTTGAGGTGGCGCTTATAAAGGCAGCGTAGTGGCTAGGCCGCCCGCCCCTTGCCTGTATGGGTGTTGGTGTTGAGGTGGCGCTTATAAAGGCAGCGTAGTGGCCAGGCCGCCCGCCCCTTGCCTGTATGGGTGTTGGTGTTGAGGTGGCGCTTATAAAGGCAGCGTAGTGGCCAGGCCGCCCGCCCCTTGCCTGTATGGGTGTTGGTGTTGAGGTGGCGCTTATAAAGGCAGCGTAGTGGCTAGGCCGCCCGCCCCTTGCCTGTATGGGTGTTGGTGTTGAGGTGGCGCTTATAAAGGCAGCGTAGTGGCTAGGCCGCCGCGCCCCTTGCCTGTATGGGTGTTGGTGTTGAGGTGGCGCTTATAAAGGCAGCGTAGTGGCCAGGCCGCCCGCCCCTTGCCTGTATGGGTGTTGGTGTTGAGGTGGCGCTTATAAAGGCAGCGTAGTGGCCAGGCCGCCCGCCCCTTGCCTGTATGGGTGTTGGTGTTGAGGTGGCGCTTATAAAGGCAGCGTAGTGGCCAGGCCGCCCGCCCCTTGCCTGTATGGGTGTTGGTGTTGAGGTGGCGCTTATAAAGGCAGCTAGTGGCCAGGCCGCCCGCCCCTTGCCTGTATGGGTGTTGGTGTTGAGGTGGCGCTTATAAAGGCAGCGTAGTGGCTAGGCCGCCCGCCCTTGCCTGTATGGGTGTTGGTGTTGAGGTGGCGCTTATAAAGGCAGCGTAGTGGCCAGGCCGCCCGCCCCTTGCCTGTATGGGTGTTGGTGTTGAGGTGGCGCTTATAAAGGCAGCGTAGTGGCCAGGCCGCCCGCCCCTTGCCTGTATGGGTGTTGGTGTTGAGGTGGCGCTTATAAAGGCAGCGTAGTGGCCAGGCCGCCCGCCCCTTGCCTGTATGGGTGTTGGTGTTGAGGTGGCGCTTATAAAGGCAGCGTAGTGGCCAGGCCGCCCGCCCCTTGCCTGTATGGGTGTTGGTGTTTGAGGTGGCGCTTATAAAGGCAGCGTAGTGGCCAGGCCGCCCGCCCTTGCCTGTATGGGTGTTGGTGTTGAGGTGGCGCTTATAAAGGCAGCGTAGTGGCCAGGCCGCCCGCCCCTTGCCTGTATGGGTGTTGGTGTTGAGGTGGCGCTTATAAAGGCAGCGTAGTGGCCAGGCCGCCCGCCCCTTGCCTGTATGGGTGTTGGTGTTGAGGTGGCGCTTATAAAGGCAGCGTAGTGGCCAGGCCGCCCGCCCCTTGCCTGTATGGGTGTTGGTGTTGAGGTGGCGCTTATAAAGGCAGCGTAGTGGCCAGGCCGCCCGCCCCTTGCCTGTATGGGTGTTGGTGTTGAGGTGGGCGCTTATAAAGGCAGCGTAGTGGCCAGGCCGCCCGCCCCTTGCCTGTATGGGTGTTGGTGTTGAGGTGGCGCTTATAAAGGCAGCGTAGTGGCCAGGCCGCCCGCCCCTTGCCTGTATGGGTGTTGGTGTTGAGGTGGCGCTTATAAAGGCAGCGTAGTGGCTAGGCCGCCCGCCCTTGCCTGTATGGGTGTTGGTGTTGAGGTGGCGCTTATAAAGGCAGCGTAGTGGCCAGGCCGCCCGCCCCTTGCCTGTATGGGTGTTGGTGTTGAGGTGGCGCTTATAAAGGCAGCGTAGTGGCTAGGCCGCCCGCCCCTTGCCTGTATGGGTGTTGGTGTTGAGGTGGCGCTTATAAAGGCAGCGTAGTGGCCAGGCCGCCCGCCCCTTGCCTGTATGGGTGTTGGTGTTGAGGTGGCGCTTATAAAGGCAGCGTAGTGGCCAGGCCGCCCGCCCCTTGCCTGTATGGGTGTTGGTGTTGAGGTGGCGCTTTAAAGGCAGCGTAGTGGCCAGGCCGCCCGCCCCTTGCCTGTATGGGTGTTGGTGTTGAGGTGGCGCTTATAAAGGCAGCGTAGTGGCCAGGCCGCCCGCCCCTTGCCTGTATGGGTGTTGGTGTTGAGGTGGCGCTTATAAAGGCAGCGTAGTGGCTAGGCCGCCCGCCCCTTGCCTGTATGGGTGTTGGTGTTGAGGTGGCGCTTATAAAGGCAGCGTAGTGGCCAGGCCGCCCGCCCCTTGCCTGTATGGGTTGTTGGTGTTGAGGTGGCGCTTATAAAGGCAGCGTAGTGGCTAGGCCGCCCGCCCCTTGCCTGTATGGGTGTTGGTGTTGAGGTGGCGCTTATAAAGGCAGCGTAGTGGCCAGGCCGCCCGCCCCTTGCCTGTATGGGTGTTGGTGTTGAGGTGGCGCTTATAAAGGCAGCGTAGTGGCCAGGCCGCCCGCCCCTTGCCTGTATGGGTGTTGGTGTTGAGGTGGCGCTTATAAAGGCAGCGTAGTGGCCAGGCCGCCCGCCCCTTGCCTGTATGGGTGTTGGTGTTGAGGTGGCGCTTATAAAGGCAGCGTATGGCTAGGCCGCCCGCCCCTTGCCTGTATGGGTGTTGGTGTTGAGGTGGCGCTTATAAAGGCAGCGTAGTGGCTAGGCCGCCCGCCCCTTGCCTGTATGGGTGTTGGTGTTGAGGTGGCGCTTATAAAGGCAGCGTAGTGGCCAGGCCGCCCGCCCCTTGCCTGTATGGGTGTTGGTGTTGAGGTGGCGCTTATAAGGCAGCGTAGTGGCCAGGCCGCCCGCCCCTTGCCTGTATGGGTGTTGGTGTTGAGGTGGCGCTTATAAAGGCAGCGTAGTGGCCAGGCCGCCCGCCCCTTGCCTGTATGGGTGTTGGTGTTGAGGTGGCGCTTATAAAGGCAGCGTAGTGGCCAGGCCGCCCGCCCCTTGCCTGTATGGGTGTTGGTGTTGAGGTGGCGCTTATAAAGGCAGCGTAGTGGCTAGGCCGCCCGCCCCTTGCCTGTATGGGTGTTGGTGTTGAGGTGGCGCTTATAAAGGCAGCGTAGTGGCCAGGCCGCCCGCCCCTTGCCTGTATGGGTGTTGGTGTTGAGGTGGCGCTTATAAAGGCAGCGTAGTGGCCAGGCCGCCCGCCCCTTGCCTGTATGGGTGTTGGTGTTGAGGTGGCGCTTATAAAGGCAGCGTAGTGGCGAGGCCGCCCGCCCCTTGCCTGTATGGGTGTTGGTGTTGAGGTGGCGCTTATAAGGCAGCGTAGTGGCCAGGCCGCCCGCCCCTTGCCTGTATGGGTGTTGGTGTTGAGGTGGCGCTTATAAAGGCAGCGTAGTGGCCAGGCCGCCCGCCCCTTGCCTGTATGGGTGTTGGTGTTGAGGTGGCGCTTATAAAGGCAGCGTAGTGGCCAGGCCGCCCGCCCCTTGCCTGTATGGGTGTTGGTGTTGAGGTGGCGCTTATAAAGGCAGCGTAGTGGCCAGGCCGCCCGCCCCTTGCCTGTATGGGTGTTGGTGTTGAGGTGGCGCTTATAAAGGCAGCGTAGTGGCTAGGCCGCCCGCCCCTTGCCTGTATGGGTGTTGGTGTTGAGGTGGCGCTTATAAAGGCAGCGTAGTGGCCAGGCCGCCCGCCCCTTGCCTGTATGGGTGTTGGTGTTGAGGTGGCGCTTATAAAGGCAGCGTAGTGGCCAGGCCGCCCGCCCCTTGCCTGTATGGGTGTTGGTGTTGAGGTGGCGCTTAGCAGAAGGCAATACTTGGAAGTCATGGGTTTGAGTGTTGATTTTAGGCTGTTTTAATGCGGTTTTAAGAGGGTTTGTGTGTGTGTGTGTGTAAGGGGTTGTGTGTGTGTGTAAGGGGTTGTGTGTGTGTGTAAGGGGTTGTGTGTGTGTGTAAGGGGTTGTGTGTGGGTGTGTAAGGGGTTGTGTGTGTGTGTAAGGGGTTGTGTGGGTGTGTAAGGGGTTGTGTGGGTGTGTAAGGGGTTGTGTGGGTGTGTAAGGGGTTGTGTGGGTGTGTAAGGGGTTGTGTGGGTGTGTAAGGGTTTGTGTGTGTGTGTAAGGGGTTGTGTGTGTGTGTAAGGGGTTGTGTGTGTGTGTAAGGGGTTGTGTGTGTGTGTGTAAGGGGTTGTGTGTTTGTGTGTAAGGGGTTGTGTGTGGGTGTGTAAGGGGTTGTGTGGGTGTGTAAGGGGTTGTATGTGTGTGTGGGTGTGTGGAGAAACCGTACATGATGTGTATATATATTTATATAGATATATATATATATATATATATATTTTTTTTTTTTTTTTCAAATTTCTGTCCGAGCTGCCTTACAAAATTTTGGGCCTTCGATTTCATTCCAATTAGGCACCTAGTTGCCTCTCATGAAAAGAAATACTTTCACGTCGTTACTTTCTAAATACCATTTATACTTTCTGAATTACAAGCAAAAAACTATTTTTACGCGATATTTCAAACATTTATTACCACGTTAATAATCATCTTAGCTAAAATCTAACTTCACACAAACAGTTACTATCATTTAGAGATATTCTTTAAAAAATTACAAAATTCTCACATTATAAATAAAAGTTTATAATTTTTTTTTTTTTTTACTTTTTTTACTTTTTTTACTTTCAATTTCAGGCTCCGGCATCTGTTTGCCGTGCTACACATGAATATCACATTAATTCGTCGCTAAAACTATTCTTTTAGGAGTTATTCACTAAATTGTCCAACCCCCTATTTTTATTTTTATTTACTTTTTATTTATTTTCTTTCAAAATTTGGTCACAGCAGCTGACCAACGTGTTACACACGAATATGTTATTACTTGTCTTCTGGGACAAATATTTAGGGAGTTATAAGCAAAATGCCACCGGCCCCTTATTTTTTTTTCTTCAAATTTCTAATATATATATATATATATATATATTTAGATATATATTTATATACATATAAATTTATATTATATTTATATATATAGATATATATTTATATATACTGTATATCTTATACGGCAAGTGAGTTTTAAGTTTTTATCAATAAGTTCTTTAGTGTGTCTCCAGTGAGTGATATTTCTCCGTCTCTGCAGTTTGAGAAGACGGCTGACCACCTGTCAACCAGCTGTCTGACGCAGCAACCAGCTGTCTGACGCGGCTGACCACGGGCACAGCAACCCCATCCAGGGCGTGAGTGACTGCACCATCCTGGGACTGCAGCCCACGGACAGCGGCACGGGAGTCTTCCAGCTGCTGCCCCGCCCCCCTTGCTCTTCCACCACCCGGACCTGCACACCCACCTGGCTCACCCACCTGGCGCTGAGGCCTGAGGGAAGGTCTCAGGGAGGATGGGAGGGGAGGCTTGTGGGCCTGGTTTAGGGGCTGGGACTGGTGTAAGGGTTGGGGCTGGTGTAGTCTGAGTAGTAGTGGTTGGAGGGGTGAGTGGGTGTCTTAGGCGTGAGCAGCTGTTAGGGAGGGAGGGAGAGAGAGAGAGAGAGGTTGTGGGTGGAGAGAGTGAGGAGCTATTAGGGAGAGAGGAGTTTTGGAGTGAGGAGCTGTTAGAGAGAGAGAGAGAGAGAGAGAGGAGCTGTTAGGGAGAGAGAGAGAGAGAGAGAGAGAGAGAGGAGTGTGTGGCAAGAAGAGTTTTGAAGGTGTGTGTGGAGAGAGAGAGAGAGAGTTATGGGTGTGTGGAAAGAGAGGAGTTATGGGTGTGTGGAGAGAGAGAGCTAGGAGTTATGAGTGTGGGAGTGTAGAGAGGGGGGGGGGGTTCTGGGTGTGTGGAGAGAGAGGAGAGAGAGAGGTTCTAGGTGTATGGAGAGAGAGAGAGATATTTGGGTGTATGGTTTTGTGGAAAGATGTTTTGTGTGTGTGTGGAGAGGTGAGAGAGTGAGTTATGAGTGTGAGGAGAGAGGTGTGAGGTGAGAGAGTGAGTTATGAGTGTGAGGAGAGAGGTGTGAGGTGAGAGAGTGAGTTATGAGTGTGAGGTGAGAGAGGGAGGGAGGAGTGTATGAGTGTGAGGAGAGAGAGTGAGTTATGAGTGTGAGAGAGAGAGTGAGTTATGAGTGTGAGGAGAGAGAGTGAGTTATTGAGTGTGAGGAGAGAGGTGTGAGGTGTGAGAGAGTGAGTTATGAGTGTGAGGAGAGAGGTGTGAGGTGAGAGAGTGAGTTATGAGTGTGAGGAGAGAGAGTGAGTTATGAGTGTGAGGAGAGAGGTGGAGTGAGAGAGTGAGTTATGAGTGTGAGGAGAGAGGTGTGAGGTGATGAGAGTGAGTTATGAGTGTGAGGTGAGGAGGTGAGTTATGAGTGTGAGGAGAGAGGTGTGAGAGTGAGTTATGAGTGTGAGGAGAGAGGTGTGAGGTGAGAGAGTGAGTTATGAGTGTGAGGAGAGAGGTGTGAGGTGTGAGGTGTGAGGTGTGAGGTGAGAGAGAGAGAGAGAGAGAGTGTGTGTGGAGAGAGGAGTTATGGGTGTGTGGAGAGAGAGAGAGAGAGAGGAGTTATGGGTGTGTGGAGAGAGAGAGAGAGAGAGGAGTTATGGGTGTGAGGAGAGAGGCGTGAGGCGTGAGGGTGTGGGAGAGAGATTTAGGTAGGTGTCCTCTCTCCAATTACTGTCTTAGCACCTTGTTTTGACCTACGCGGACTAGGCAGGCAGCTGTTTAGAGGATGTTTCCTATTTGTCACGCCCCCATTAGCCAGGTGTCTTCTGTCCGCTCTCCTTGACCTGTCTATGAAGGTGGTTGACGTGTCTGCCTGGTAGACCACACTCAACTGGACACTCACAGGTCTTGGTCTCGTCGGGGGCGCCCATCTGTGACGCCCACGCCCAACATATTCCACTGTTCCTGTATTCCACTTCTGCTGAGAAATATATTCATCTTCTGTCTACAAGTTGGTAATTATTCCTCATACCCAGACACGCATCTTTAGACACACATCGGTAAGACATACACAGACCTCAGAACACTTGTTGACCACACCACTCCTGTGCCTAGACCGCTCGTGCCACGCCCACCACACCCACGCTACCATCACGCCCACCACCAGGATCTCATCGCATGTTCTGTTCCTGCCTCTACTCATATATAGACCAGTTCGTACCACACAACTTTTCCCGGTTTTACAACCACCACGACCACACTACTATTACTACTACGCTACTATACACCACACCACCACCCAATACTACCACTACTAATTACTACTACTATACTTACATACTACTACTACTACTACTACTACTACTACCTACTACTACATACTACCACCACGACTAATACTACTGCTACTGCTACTACTACCACCACTACTACTACTACTACTACTACTACTACTACTACCACCACGACTACCACCACCCCCACCACCACTACTACCACCACCACTACTACTACCACCACCACCACCACTACTACTAACACCACCACTACTACCACCACCACCAATACTACCACCACCACCACTACTACTAACACCACCACTACTACCACCACTACTACTACCACCACGACTACTACTACTACTACCACCACCCCCACCACCACCACTACTACTACCACCACCACCACTACTACCACCACGACTACTACTACTGCTACCACCACCACCCCCACCACTAACACCACCACCACCACCACACACAGTACAACATGTGAACAAGAATCTTACCTACTAACTTAACTTACTCAGACTTGCAATACAGTGTTGGTGGCTCGTAAGACACAATTACTCCTCACCACCACAACAAGCAGTTCTCTACCTCCCTCCCTCCCCTTCGTTTTACCGGCTACCTTCTCTCTCTCAAGGGAAGGGATTAGTGTTTCGAAGCAGTGTTACCGAGTTGACTTCTTTGAGAAACCTGGAACGAGCGGCAGTGTAGTGCGAGCCTGTAGGCGAGCAAGACGTGTGTGGGGGAGCTCCCTTACATGGATAGCCCCCCCCCCACACACACACACTTATTGTGGAGGGGTGGCCGGGTGGGGTGACATGATGTAGCAGGAGTGTGGAGAGAGAGAAGTTATGGGGGGTGGGTGGGAGTGAGGAGAGAGAGAGAGAGGGAAGATTTACAGGTGTTATGAGAGAGAGAGAGGAGTTAAGGGCGTGTGTGGAGAGAGAGAGAGAGTTATGGGTGAGACACAGGACTTATAAGAGAGAGAGAGAAGTTATGGGTGTGGAGAGAGAGACACAGGACTTATAAGAGAGAGGAGAGGTATGGTGTGTGTGTGTGTGGAGAGAGTGTGACAGAAAGACAGGAGTTATAGAGAGAGGAGTAATGGGAGCGTGCAGAGAGAGATAGAGAGGCAGTGACAAAGACGAGTTATGAGAGAGAGAGAGAGAGAGACAAAAAGACACACAGGAGTTCTGGGTGTGAGAGAAAAAGATGGGAGTTCTTGGTGTGGGATTGTGGAGAGAAAAAGACGAGTTATGGGAGGGAGAGAGAGAGATATGTATATGGAGAAAGATACAGACATAAATAGATAGAGAGAGAGAGGTTATGGGAGCGTGGAGAGAGAGAGAGGGTGACAAAAAGACAGGAGTTCTGAGAGAGAGAGAGAGAAGAGGTCTGGGTGTCTGGAGAGAGAGAGAGAGGAGGTCTGGGGGTGTGGAGATAGAGAGAGAGACGAGTTAAGGGTGTGGAGAGAGAGGGGAGTAATGGAGAGAGACGAGTTATGAGAGAGAGTTATGGGTGTGTGGGAGAGAAAAAGACAAGGAGTTCTGGGAGAGAGAGAGAGCTATGTATATGGAGAAAGATACAGACATAAATACAGATAGAGAGAGAGAGAGACGAGTTGTGGTGTGGGAGAGAGAGAGAGATTGTGACAACAAAGACAAGGAGTTCTGCCGAGAGAGAGGTTGGGTGTGTGGAGAGAGAGAGAGAAGAGAGAGAGAGAGGAGTTATGGGCTGTGGAGAGAGAAGGAGTGTAGAGAGAGGAGTTATGGGTGTGGAGAGAGAGAGAGGTCTGGGTGTGTGGGAGAGAGAGAGTGTAGAGAGAGACGAGTTATGGCGTGTGGAGAGAGAGAGAGAGGGTGACAAAAAGACAGTTGTGAGAGAGAGAGAGAGGAAGTCTGGGTGTGTGGAGAGATGAGAGAGAGAGGTCTGGGTGTGGAGAGGGAGAGAAGTAATGGGTGTGAGGGAGTGTTGGCGTTACAGAAATGAGTGATGGAGTGGTGGCAACCTCTATAAGCTAACAAGTACGATGCCAAAGCTCTTCCTATATGTATAATTTTCTGACCAGATTTAGAGATGGTTGACAAGTGTTGCCGTGCTGTACCGGGACTGCTGATAGGTTACGAGTGCTGTGTCAACAATTCAAAGCATTGGGTGGTTGTCAACAATTTAGAACATTTTGAGGGCTTGTCAACAATTAGAAGATTCTTGAGTGGCTTAGTCAACCAATTTAGAAGCCATTGGGAGTGGCTTGTTCAACAATTAGAAGTATTATGAGTGGATTGTCAACAATTTAAAGCATTTTGGAGTGGTTGTCAACAATTTAGAAGCATTTTGAGTGGCTTGTTCAACAATTTAGAAGCATTTTGAGTGCTTGTCAACAATTTAGAAGCATTTTGAGTGGTTAAGCTCTGGTTTTTTGTCAAAAATTTAAAAGCATTTGAGTGGGCTTGTCAACAATTAGAAGCATTTGAGTGCTTGTCAACAATTTTAGAAGCATTTTGAGGGCTGTCAACAATTTAGAAGCATAATTTTGAGTGGCTTGTCAAACAATTAAAGCATTTTTGAGGGGCTTGGTCAACACTTAGAAGCATTTGAGTGTCATTTCGTCATTATACAGTTTCGTTTGTATTCATTATTCACTGTAGTCTTATTATCAGTTTTATTTTCTATTCATTATCTCGCTGTTATCATGTGTAGTCATTATTTCACTGTGTATAAGTTTTCAGTAGTTGTATCAATGACTCCTTTGTAAGCAGTGTCCATGTCTCAATGTTTTCCTCCATTAAATAAATATTACACGAGTTATTAAGCATGACTTTCTTTACAAATATACGAGAGAGAGAGAGAGATATATTTACACACATACAAGAGAGAGATTTCTACACACATACAAGAGAGAGAGAGAGATATTTACACACATACAAGAGGAGAGAGAGATTTCTACACACATACAAGAGAGATATAATTTCACACATAAGAGGAGGAGAGAGAGGAGATTTTACACACATACAAGAGAGAGATTTTTACACATACAAAGAGGCGAGAGAGGCGATTTCGACACCACATACAATCAGAGATATTCTACAACATACAAGAGAAGAGAGATTTTCTAACACATACAAGAGAGAGATTTCTACACACATACAAGAGAGATATTTCTACACACATACAGAGAGAGATTTCTACACACATACAAGAGAGAGATTTCTACACAACAATGAGAGAGAGATTTCACAAAATATACAAAGAGAGAGATTTCTACACACATACATAGAGAGATATTCTACACACAGACAAGAGAGAGAGATTTCTAAACATCATTATAAGAGTAGATTATTTCTACACACATACAAAGAGGAGAGATTTCTACACAATAACAAGAGAGAGGATTTCTACACACATAACAAAGAGAGATTTCTACACACATACAAGAGAGAGATTTCTACACACATACAAGAGAGAGATTTCTACACACATACAAGAGAGAGATTTCTACACACATACAAGAGAGAGATATTTCTACACACATACAAGAGAGAGATTTCTACACACATACAAGAGAGATTTCTACACACATACAATAGAGATATTTCTACACACATACAAGAGAGATTTCTACACACATACAAGAGAGATTTCTACCACACATACAAAGAGAGATGTCTACACACATACCACAGAGAGATTTCTACACAAATAAACAAGAGAGTAGATTCTCCACACATACAGAGAGAGAGATTTCTACACACATACAAGAGAGAGATTTCTACACACATACAAGAGAGAGATTTCTACACACATACAAGAGAGATATTTCTACACACATACAAGAGGAGAGAGAGAGAGAGATTTACACACATACAAGAGGAGATAGAGATATTTACACACACACAATAGGAGAGAGAGATTTTTACAACAATCATCCAAGAGCCGTGTTTTTGTCGTGCAAAGACCGTCTTGGATTACGAAGACCACTCGAATAACACTCGCTGAAATGTGGGTCATACTGCTTTGTGATAGTGTTTACATTGTGTTAAGACTCATTATTATTTCGGCCCCTACCAAGCCTGTGTTGTTGTCGCAGAAACCAATCCGTTTTCAGTTGCGAGACAAAACGGTCTTCGTACCAAGACTGCTTGGACGACATAAACACTGCTTAGAGAGAGAGAGAGAGAGAGAGAGAGAGAGAGAGAGATTTTTACAAACATATGAGTCAGACAGTTTTCAGCACTATAGGTGGCCTGGGAAACATACTCTCCATTCACTATAGATACCAGGCCCTTCTGCAAGTAGATCTATTTTGTTTATTAGGGTCAAAATGCAGTGAGAAGGCCACGCCCCTGTTCTGCCCCTGCTATGCTACGGGGCAGCTGATTGGTGCATTCCTCGTATCATCACCACCCATCACAATATCTTCACTACTTAACAGCGGCGTGACCACTGCACACAGCAATCTTCACTACTTAACAGCGGCGTGACCACTGCACACAGCAATCTTCACTACTTAACAGCGGCGTGACCACTGCACACAGCAATCTTCACTACTTAACAGCGGCGTGACCACTGCACACAGCAATCTTCACTACTTACAGCGGCGTGACCACTGCACACAGCAATCTTCACTACTTAACAGCGGCGTGACCATGGACACAGCAATCTCACTACAGAGGGTGACAAAATCAAACACCCTCTGTAGTGAAGATTGCTGTGTGCAGTGGTCACGCCGCTGTTAAGTAGTGAAGATTGCTGTGTGCAGTGGTCACGCCGCTGTTAAGTAGTGAAGATATTGTGATGGGTGGTGATGATACGAGGAATGCACCAATCAGCTGCCCCGTAGCATAGCAGGGCAGGCAGGGGGCGTGGCTTCCTCACTGCATTTTGACCGTAATATAAGAAATAGACTATAGCCATCACACTAATGCCTTTAAAAAAATATTTGTTACGTTAAATTGTCCGTGAAATTTAATGTGAAAATCTGTGACAACATAACACATATTTTGCTTAACTCACAACTTTCTCTGAACACAACGGTTGAACTCGTGGGTTGAACGTCCAGTTAAGCAAGAGTTACGCAAAATATGTGTGTAGGTTGTCACTGACTTTCACATTAAATTTCACGGACATTTTAACGTAACGACAAATTTTTGATGCGTTGAAACAAATTTTGGTACAATTTTAACATGTTATTCTGAAAGTTCATGAAGGGAACAGTAGCATTAGAGTATTTTTTTTAACGAGGCAAAAATTCCACTCTATCTTAAGGTCTCATGCTTACAATGATGCCTGTGTTTACCTGATACTAGGGTTAACTATGCCTGTGTTTACCTGATACTAGGGTTAACTATGCCTGTGTTTACCTGATACTAGGGTTAACTATGCCTGTGTTTACCTGATACTAGGGTTAACTATGCCTGTGTTTACCTGATAATAGGGTTAACTATGCCTGTGTTTCCCTTTGATACTAGGGTTAACTATGCCTGTGTTTACCTGATCTAGGGTTAACTATGCCTGTGTTTACCTGATACTAGGTAACTATGCCTGTGTTTACCTGATACTAGGGTTAACTATGCCTGTTTTTACTGATAATAGGGTAACTATGCCCTGTGTTTACCTGATAATAGGTTAACTATGCTGTGTTTACCTGATACTAGGGTTAACTATGCCTGTGTTTACCTGGATACTAGGGGTAAACTATGCCTGTGTTTACCTGATACTAGGGTTAACTATGCCTGTGTTTACCTGATACTAGGGTTAACTATGCCTGTGTTTACCTGATAATAGGGTTAACTATGCCTGTGTTTACCTGATACTAGGGTTAACTATGCCTGTTTACCTGATAATAGGGTTAACTATGCCTGTGTTTACCTGATAATAGGATTAACTATGCCTGTGTTTACCTGATAATAGGGTTAACCTATGCTGTGTTTACTGATAATAGGGTTAACTATGCCTGTGTTTACCTGATAACAGGATTAACTATGATAAAATACAGCTGACATTAAGAAGTGTAGTATTCCCTTCTCCTGGCATCAAATATCAGTAAATTATGCCTGTGTTTATCTGATAATAGGGTAACTAGGGCCGGTGGTTTACCTGATGAATAGGGTTAAACTATGCCTGTGTTACCTGATAACAGGATTAACTATGATAAAATACAGCTGACATTAAGAAGTGTAGTATTCCCTTCTCCTGGCATCAAATATCAGTCAATTATGCCTGTGTTTATCTGATAATAGGTTTAACTATGCCTGTGTTTATCTGATAATAGGGTTAACTATGCCTGTGTTTACCTGATAACAGGATTAACTATGATAAAATACAGCTGACATTCAGAAGAAGTGTAGTATTCCCTTCTCCTGGCATCAAATATCAGACAGTAAGCAGCAAGGGGGCAGGATTTTTGGCCTCGTTAAAATAAACAGAGACTGTAGGAGTGAAACTTTCATAACAATGTGAGGAGACAGATGGTAGTGTACAGGATTATGGGAGGTAAAACATTGTTGTTCTTGAGGCTGAAGTATAGACAGTAATGGGAACCCTTGGTGAAGTAATGGACAGTAATGGGAACCCTTGGTGAAGTAATGGACAGAGTAATGGGAACCCTTGGTGAAGTAATGGACAGTGTAATGGGAACCCTTGGTGAAGTAATGGACAGTAATGGGAACCCTTGGTGAAGTAATAGACACAGTAATGGGAACCCTTGGTGAAGTAATGGACAGTAATGGGAACCCTTGGTGAAGTAATGGACAGTAAGGGGAAAACCCTTGGTGAAGTAATAGACACAGTAATGGGAACCCTTGGTGAAGTAATGGACAGTAATGGGAACCCTTGGTGAAGTAATGGACAGAGTAATGGGAACCCTTGGTGAAGTAATAGACAGAGTAATGGGAACCCTTGGTGAAGTAATGGACAGAGTAATGGGAACCCTTGGTGAAGTAATGGACAGAGTAATGGGAACCCTTGGTGAAGTAATAGACAGAGTAATGGGAACCCTTGGTGAAGTAATGGACAGAGTAATGGGAACCCTTGGTGAAGTAATGGACAGTAATGGGAACCCTTGGTGAAGTAATGGACAGTAATGGGAACCCTAGGTGAAGTAATGGACAGTAATGGGAACCCTAGGTGAAGTAATGGACAGTAATGGGAACCCTTGGTGAAGTAATGGACAGTAATGGGAACCCTTGGTGAAGTAATAGACAGTAAGGGGAAAACCCTTGGTGAAGTAATAGACAGTAATGGGAACCCTTGGTGAAGTAATGGACAGTAATGGGAACCCTTGGTGAAGTAATAGACACAGTAATGGGAACCTTGGTGAAGTAATAGACAGAAATGGGAACCCCTTTGGTGAAGTAATGGACAGTAATGGGAACCCTTGGTGAAGTAATGGACAGTGTAATGGGAACCCTTGGTGAAGTAATGGACAGTAATGGGAACCCTTGGTGAAGTAATGGACAGTAATGGGAACCCTTGGTGAAGTAATGGACAGTGTAATGGGAACCCTTGGTGAAGTAATGGACAGTAATGGGAACCCTTGGTGAAGTAATGGACAGTAATGGGAACCCTTGGTGAAGTAATGGACAGTGTAATGGGAACCCTTGGTGAAGTAATGGACAGTAATGGGAACCCTTGGTGAAGTAATAGACACAGTAATGGGAACCCTTGGTGAAGTAATGGACAGTAATGGGAAACCCTTGGTGAAGTAATGGACAGTAATGGGAACCCTTGGTGAAGTAATAGACACAGTAATGGGAACCCTTGGTGAAGTAATGGACAGTAATGGGAACCCTTGGTGAAGTAATGGACAGAGTAATGGGAACCCTTGGTGAAGTAATAGACAGAGTAATGGGAACCCTTGGTGAAGTAATGGACAGAGTAATGGGAACCCTTGGTGAAGTAATGGACAGAGTAATGGGAACCCTTGGTGAAGTAATAGACAGAGTAATGGGAACCCTTGGTGAAGTAATGGACAGAGTAATGGGAACCCTTGGTGAAGTAATGGACAGTAATGGGAACCCTTGGTGAAGTATGGACAGTAATGGGAACCCTAGGTGAAGTAATGGACAGTAATGGGAACCCTAGGTGAAGTAATGGACAGTAATGGGAACCCTTGGTGAAGTAATGGACAGTAATGGGAACCCTAGGTGAAGTAATGGACAGTAATGGGAACCCTAGGTGAAGTAATGGACAGTAATGGGAACCCTTGGTGAAGTAATGGACAGTAATGGGAACCCTTGGTGAAGTAATGGACAGTAATGGGAACCCTTGGTGAAGTAATGGACAGTGAAATGGGAACCCTTGGTGAAGGTAATGGACAGTAATGGGAACCCTTGGTGAAGTAATAGACAGTGTAATGGGAACCCTTGGTGAAGTAATGGACAGTAATGGGAACCCCTTGGTGAAGTAATAGACACAGTAATGGGAACCCTTGGTGAAGTAATGGACAGTAATGGGAACCCTTGGTGAAGTAATGGACAGTGTAAGGGGAACCCTTGGTGAAGTAAGGGACAGTAATGGGAACCCTTGGTGAAGTAATAGACACAGTAATGGGAACCCTTGGTGAAGTAATGGACAGTAATGGGAACCCTTGGTGAAGTAATGGACAGAGTAATGGGAACCCTTGGTGAAGTAATGGACAGTGTAATGGGAACCCTTGGTGAAGTAATGGACAGTAATGGGAACCCTTGGTGAAGTAATAGACAGTGTATATGGGAACCCTTGGTGAAGTAATGGACAGTAATGGGAACCCTTGGTGAAGTAATAGACCACAGTAATGGGAACCCTTGGTGAAGTAATGGACAGTAATGGGAACCCTAGGTGAAGTAATGGACAGTAATGGGAACCCTAGGTGAAGTAATGGACAGTAATGGGAACCCTTGGTGAAGTAATGGACAGAGTAATGGGAACCCTTGGTGAAGTAATGGACAGAGTAATGGGAACCCTTGGTGAAGTAATGGACAGAGTAATGGGAACCCTTGGTGAAGTAATGGACAGTGTAATGGGAACCCTTGGTGAAGTAATGGACAGTAATGGGAACCCTTGGTGAAGTAATGGACAGTAATGGGAACCCTTGGTGAAGTAATAGACAGTAATGGGAACCCTTGGTGAAGTAATGGACAGTAATGGGAACCCTTGGTGAAGTAATGGACAGAGTAATGGGAACCCTTGGTGAAGTAATGGACAGAGTAATGGGAACCCTTGGTGAAGTAATGGACAGAGTAATGGGAACCCTTGGTGAAGTAATGGACAGTAATGGGAACCCTTGGTAAAAGTATAGACAGTAATGGGAACCCTTGGTGAAGTAATGGACAGTAATGGGAACCCTTGGTGAAGTAATGGACAGTAATGGGAACCCTTGGTGAAGTAATGGACAGTAATGGGAACCCTTGGTGAAGTAATAGACACAGTAATGGGAACCCTTGGTGAAGTAATGGACAGTGTAATGGGAACCCTTGGTGAAGTAATGGACAGTAATGGGAACCCTTGGTGAAGTAATGGACAGTAATGGGAACCCTTGGTGAAGTAATGGACAGTGTAAATGGGAAACCCTTGGTGAAGTAATGGACAGTAATGGGAAACCCTTGGTGAAGTAATGGACAGTAATGGGAACCCTTGGTGAAGTAATGGACAGTAATGGGAACCCTTGGTGAAGTAATGGACAGTAATGGGAACCCTTGGTGAAGTAAGGACAGTGTAATGGGAAACCCTTGGTGAAGTAATGGACAGTAATGGAACCCTTGGTGAAGTAATAGACAGAGTAATGGGAACCCTTGGTGAAGTAATGGACAGTGTAATGGGAACCCTAGGTAAAAGTAATGGACAGTAATGGGAACCCTTGGTGAAGTAATGGACAGAGTAATGGGAACCCTTGGTGAAGTAATGGACAGTAATGGGAACCCTTGGTGAAGTAATACAGTAATGGGAAACCCTTGGTGAAGTAATGGACAGTAATGGGAACCCTTGGTGAAGTAATGGACAGAGTAATGGGAACCCTTGGTGAAGTAATGGACAGTAATGGGAACCCTTGGTGAAGTAATGGACAGTGTAATGGGAACCCTTGGTGAAGTAATGGACAGTAATGGGAACCCTTGGTGAAGTAATAGACACAGTAATGGGAACCCTTGGTGAAGTAATGGACAGTAAGGGGAAAACCCTTGGTGAAGTAATAGACAGTAATGGAACCCTTGGTGAAGTAATGGACAGTAATGGGAACCCTAGGTGAAGTAATGGACAGAGTAATGGGAACCCTTGGTGAAGTAATAGACAGTAATGGGAACCCTTGGTGAAGTAATGGACAGTAATGGGAACCCTTGGTGAAGTAATAGACAGTAATGGGAACCCTTGGTGAAGTAATGGACAGTAATGGGAACCCTTGGTGAAGTAATGGACAGTAATGGGAAACCCTTGGTGAAGTAATGGACAGTAATGGGAACCCTTGGTGAAGAAATAGACACAGTAATGGGAACCCTTGGTGAAGTAATGGACAGTGTAATGGGAACCCTTGGTAAAGTAATGGACAGTAATGGGAACCCTTGGTGAAGTAATGGACAGTAATGGGAACCCTTGGTGAAGTAATGGACAGTGTAATGGGAACCCTTGGTGAAGTAATGGACAGTAATGGGAACCCTTGGTGAAGTAATGGACAGTAATGGGAACCCTTGGTGAAGAAATGGACAGTAATGGGAACCCTTGGTGAAGTAATGGACAGTGTAATGGGAACCTTGGTGAAGTAATGGACAGTAATGGGAACCCTTGGTGAAGTAATAGACGGGAGTAATGGGAACCCTTGGTGAAGTAATGGACAGTGTAATGGGAACCCTAGGTGAAGTAATGGACAGTAATGGGAACCCTTGGTGAAGTAATGGACAGAGTAAGGGGAAAACCCTTGGTGAAGTAATGGACAGTAATGGGAACCCTTGGTGAAGTAATACAGTAATGGGAACCCTTGGTGAAGTAAGGACAGTAATGGGAACCCTTGGTGAAGTAATGGACAGAGTAATGGGAACCCTTGGTGAAGTAATGGACAGTAATGGGAAACCCTTGGTGAAAGTAATGGACAGTGTAATGGGAACCCTTGGTGAAGTAATGGACAGTAATGGGAACCCTTGGTGAAGTAATGGACAGTAATGGGAACCCTTGGTGAAGTAATGGACAGTGTAATGGAACCCTTGGTGAAGTAATGGACAGTAATGGGAACCCTTGGTGAAGTAATGGACAGTAATGGGAACCCTTGGTGAAGTAATAGACAGAGTAATGGGAACCCTTTGGGTGAAGTAATGGACAGTAATGGGAACCCTTGGTGAAGTAATGGACAGTAATGGGAACCCTTGGTGAAGTAATGGACAGTGTAATGGGAACCCTTGGTGAAGTAATGGACAGTAATGGGAACCCTTGGTGAAGTAATAGACACAGTAATGGGAACCCTTGGTGAAGTAATGGACAGTAATGGGAACCCTTGGTGAAGTAATAGACAGTAATGGGAACCCTTGGTGAAGTAATGGACAGTAATGGGAACCCTTGGTGAAGTAATGGACAGAGTAATGGGAACCCTTGGTGAAGTAATAGACAGAGTAATGGGAACCCTTGGTGAAGTAATGGACAGTGTAATGGGAACCCTTGGTGAAGTAATGGACAGTGTAATGGGAACCCTTGGTGAAGTAATGGACAGTAATGGGAACCCTTGGTGAAGTAATGGACAGTAATGGGAACCCTTGGTGAAGTAATGGACAGTAATGGGAACCCTTGGTGAAGTAATGGACAGTGTAATGGGAACCCTTGGTGAAGTAATGGACAGAGTAATGGGAACCCTTGGTGAAGTAATGGACAGTAATGGGAACCCTTGGTGAAGTAATAGACAGAGTAATGGGAACCCTTGGACATTAATGAACCCCTTGAGGCCCAGATCTTTCCTTTGCCATATGAAAGCGTCTGTTATTACCCATTAAACTACAAAAAAATGACAAAATAATGAACAATTGATATTAGACAGGTCAGATGTACATAATATTGCTTAGGTTCATTAAAATCATCGCATGGTGGTTATATTACAATGAAAATTACGTTCTGGGCGTAAAGGGGTTAACACTACTACTACTACTACTACAAACAGACACATTTATATAGCCAAGGAAAGATCTGGGTCTCAAGAGGGTTACTGTATCTTCCTCCCCGCACACTATCCCAGGAAGGAGTGAAGAGTGGCTCCATGAGTGGTGTTTACCGTGTCCTGGGAGTGCCTCACAGCCTCCCTTTATTACAGACACAGGTAGTTATAGTACAGACCGGCCACCCAAAGATACAGCACTAACGCTACTAGTGACTGACGCACACACACACGCACACACTTGAGGGTACTCCGTGGTGTAGAGGTAGCACGCTCGGCTCACAACCGAGAAGTCCCGGGTTCGATCCCCGAGACAGACGGGCTGTTTCCTTAAAACCCGAGCCCCTGTCCACCCAGCAGTGAATGGGTAGACACACACACACACACCCAGCAGTGAATGGGTAGACACACACACACACCCAGCAGTGAATGGGTAGACACACACACACACCCAGCAGTGAATGGATACACACACACACACCCAGCAGTGAATGGATACACACACACACACCCAGCAGTGAATGGGTGTGGGGTGTTAGCCGGGGGTTTGTGACCCGCCTCCTGGTGTGGTGGCTTCCCCCAACACTTAAGGATGAATGATAGGAAGGCAGCCATGGAGACGGGGCCACAAGAGTGCAGCTCAGGCCCTGTAAAGCACAGCTAGGTCAACACAACTAGCAGGACAACGGCTGCAATAAATACGTAGGCAGAAAAAAAACCGGGGCGATGAAAACCACAGACTAATTTATTATTCAAACTAAACTCAACATGAAATGATGAAATATAATTAATAATAATAATAATAATAATAATAATAATAATAATAATAGTAAACCAAAGAGGGTTTTGTGTTGAGCGAGGAAGTGGTGTTTGGACTTGGCTGGCCGCGGGGGGGCGGACCTCGGGCCAGGCCAGGCCAGGCAGGCCGTGCAGACTGTTGCAGGCCAAGCCAGGGCAAGCCATACAAAGCTGTACACACTGCTTCAGGCCAGGCCAGGGCCAGCGTGCACTGAGCAGACCTCAGGCCAAGGCCATACACAGACTGCTTCAGGCCAGGCCAGGCCAAGGCCATACACACACTGCTTCAGGCCAGGCCAGGGCAGTGCCATACACACACTGCTTCAGGCCAGGCCAGGCCAGGCCAAGGCCATACACAGACTGCTTCAGGCCAGGCCAGGCCAAGGCCATACACACACTGCTTCAGGCCAGGCCAGGGCAGTGCCATACACACACTGCTTCAGGCCAGGCCAGGCCAGGCCAGGCCAAGGCCATACACAGACTGCTTCAGGCCAGGCCAGGCCAAGGCCATACACACACTGCTTCAGGCCAGGCCAGGCCAGGCCAAGGCCATACACAGACTGCTTCAGGCCAGGCCAGGCCAAGGCCATACACAGACTGCTTCAGGCCAGGCCAGGCCAAGGCAGTGCCATACACACACTACTTCAGGCCAGGCCAGGGCAGTGCTATACCACACCCTGCTTCAGGGGCCCGGCCAGGCCAAGGGGCCCTACACACATGCTTTCAGGCCAGGCCAGGCCAAGGCCATACACACACTGCTTCAGGCCAGGCCAGGCCAAGGCCATACACACACTGCTTCAGGCCAGGCCAGGCCAAGGCCATACACACACTGCTTCAGGCCAGGGCAGTGCTATACACAGACTGCTTCAGGCCAGGCCAGGGCCATACACACACTGCTTCAGGCCAGGGCAGTGCTATACACACACTGCTTCAGGCCAGGCCAGGGGCATACACACACACTGCTTTGGGGCAGGCCAGACCAAGCCATACTACACAGACTGCTCTAGGCCAGGCCAGCCAAGGCCAGCCAGGCAAAGCCATATACAGACTGCTCTAGGCCAGGGAAAGCCGGCCCAAGTCGTACTACACACTGCTTGAGGTCAGCCAAGGCCGTACACAGACTGCTTGAGGCCAGCCAAGGCCGTACAGAGGCAGCCTGGGGCCGGGCCTTGGGCTGTGTCCGGCACCTGGCCGTTGGTCGGTGAGTCCAGAGAATCACTCAAGGATGCTGCTGCTGCTGCTGCTGCTGCTGCGTGGCTGCTGTCCTGGTGTGTTGCACAGCTGAGATCACGCACACCCAAACACACACATGTACACACGTACACCCGGGGCCTGCACGCACACACCTTGCATAGTGTTATGCGGCCCACACACACACACACATACACACACACACACACACATACACACACACACCATTACTTGGAAACAATCTGCGCCACAAACATTTTCCTGCCACCTCCGGGCTCCCTGCTGCCAGGGTCCCACCGCCACACTCACCACTGGCGGCTGTGACAGACAATATAATACACACACACACACACACACACACACACACACACACACACACACTGTACTCCCCACCGCTATGTACACAGGGTGCGGGGCGGGGCGGGGCGGGGCGGGGCGTGCAGAACAAAGATATACAACCTATGCCACACACCTCTGTGCCCGGCCAGTGTTTGTGTCCCGGGTCACAGGGCACACCCGGGTCACACTGCCCACACTCACAACCGGGGACCTCCGGGGCCACGCGGGGTCACAGCCAGGGGGGCCAGGGGGGGCCAGGGCCTTAGCACCGCAGCGGCCAAGGGTCACCAAGGGTCACCGAGGGTCACCGAGGGTCACAGAGGGGCACGGGAACACTTTTGATTCAGCCAGACTGAACGCGTCTGTCTGTGTGTCTGTCTGGGGGCCCGGAGGCGGGGCGGGGCGGGGCGGGGCGGGGCGGGGCACTACTATACTGTAGTCAAAAAAATAAACTCTCAACTGTACAGGTAAGGTGGGCGGCGGCCATGTTTGGCACCTGTGGTCTGCCTTTAGGCCTAGGTACAGGGCTGTGCACCGGTAGGCCTATGTTGTATGTACACACGGGGCGGCGTAGGCACTGGAGGGGCGGGGACGCCTGGTCTGGGGGGTCAAGGCAGCACTACTGGGGGGCACCATCACCAGCCCCCCTGCCGCCCCCCCTTCCACCACCCCACCACCCCCGCCCCGCCAGACGCCCCCTGGGGCCGGGGCTGGGGGGGCCGCGTGGCCAGGCGCTGCTTCTTCATCTTCTCCTGCTCCTCCTTCTCCTTGAGGTCTGCGGCCAGGCGCTCCATGTGGTCCTTGGAGGCCAGGGCCATCTTGGCCCAGCTGGTCTTGTGCTCCTGGGGGGGGAAGGCAGGGTTAGGCCAGGGTTAGGCCACACACACACACACACACACACACACACACACACACACACGAGAAATGGGAGACTTTCTAGCAGTGTCTAGAGCCTCAATGGGTCTGGAAAACCTGGCTAGAGAAGATCTGTTTGTGTGGGACGCTAGAAGTACAAGAGGTCATGAGAAAGAAATTGAAAAGGACAACATGCAAGAGGGACATAAAACACTACAGCTTCCCGTATAGAAGCCTAGAAGCCTGGAACAACCTTGATGCAGAAGTGATGCATGCAAGAACTATTCAGGACTTCAAAGGCAACACACACCCACCCACCCACACACACACACACACACACACACACCCACACACACACAGAAGCCTGGAACAACCTTGATGCAGAAGTGATTAATGCAAGAACTATTCAGGACTTCAAAGGCAACACACACACACACACACACACACACACACACACACACAGAAGCCTGGAACAACCTTGATGCAGAAGTGATTAATGCAAGAACTATTCAGGACTTCAAAGGCAAGCAGGATAATAGTAGCTTTGGAGACGGGACAGTACGAGCATAGCTATTATCCTGCATGTTACAACTACTAAATACAACTAGCTAAATACACCACCTGGACTATTGATTGAATGATTTAATGCCAAAAAAGGGTAATGTGCCAGCCATCAGAGGTCATATGGCACTATGGCAAAGCATTTACAGGGAGGTCCCAAAGATAATCAAAGATAATCAA
>JACEEZ010025239.1:148629-166129 GCA_016584305.1 Chionoecetes opilio | reverse complement strand
TGGTGGTAGCAGCCGCAGTGGTCGTGGTGGCTTGTGGTTGTGGGGGGGGTGGTGTGGGCAGTGACGGGACAGTAGGCGTGGCAGTTGGCGTAGTAGGGGTTACTGTAGAGGTTGTAGTGGTGGCAGTGGGGGTTACTGTGGTGGGGGTTGGGGGGGGTTCCGGGGTGGGGTCTGTGAGGGAGGGAGGGCGAGGCTTGGAGCTCCCCTTCATGATGTCCGAGAAGCGTTGAGTCTCGCCCCAAGCGCTCTGTACAGGCTCCGGGGCTCGCCGCTCCACCACAATCACCGCAGGCTCGTCCGCACCTGTGGGGAGGAAGGTGGATGAGTGGGTGAAGCCTGGGTGGAGGCGTGGATGAAGGCTGGGTGGATGTTACTACTACGACAAGTGCTATATAGATGTTAACTCCTTCACGCCCAGATCTTTCCTTGGCTATATAAAATGGTCTGTTGTCAGCCATAAAATAACGAAAATGGTCTGTGTCAGCCTAAAATAACGAAAATGAGTCTGTTGTCAGCATAAATAACGAAAATGGTCATGTCAGCCATAAAATAACGAAAATAGTCTGTTGTCAGCCAATATACGAAAAATGGTCTGTTGTCAGCATATAATAGTATACGAAAATGGTTAGTTGTCAGCCATTAAATAACGAAAATGGTCTGTTGTCAGCCATAAAATAAGAAAAGTCTGTTGTCAGCATTAAAAATACGAAAAGGTCTGTGCAGCATAAAATAACGAATTGTCTGTTGTCAGCATAAAATAAGGTAAAAGTCACTGAATATACCCCAGTAGTTAGTGGACAAGGATACTAACAGTCATGGCTATAAAACATGCTTAGATCATACACAGCGTCTAATGGACACACAATTACTATGGCAATTACTCTTGGGCCCAAGGTTAACTACAGATGTCGTAAAAACTAGTGGATATAAATGTCTGATACCCGATTGATTTGGGGGAAAACAAACTCGCCATCTCAAATACAATACTATGTGCACTCACGGAGGGGGGGGCGTCGCCTGCAAATCAACTGTTACTTCTTGAGGACCCCCTACGGCCCCCTGCTTGCCCCCCTCAGGCCCCCCAGGCGGCTGGTGGGGGGGTCCGGTGCCCCGCTGAGGTGGCCCGCCCCGCCCCATGGCCCCGGGCACCGTCTCTCCCTCCGGGGCCGCCGACGAAGGTTGCGGTGTCTGGGTAGTAAGGGTAGCGATCGTCAAAACTGTAGAGGAGATAGCAGACAGTGTGAGTGTATGTATGTGTGTAGGTGTGTGTGTGTGTGTGTATGTGTGTATGTATGTGTGTATGTGTGTATGTATGTATGTATGTATGTATGTATGTATGTATGTGCTATTGAGTCAAAATCTTATATATATATATATATATTATGTGACAAATTGAGATTAAGATTAACATTGACAACAAGACTTTGAACAGAACGTGTGTGTGTGTGTGTGTGGGGGTGTGGGTGGTGGTGGGTGTGTGGGTGGGTGTGGTGTGGGTGTGTGGGTGGTGGTGTGTGTGTGTGGGTGGTGGGGGTGGTGTGTGGGTGGGGGTGGGTGTGTGTGTGTGTGTGTGGGTGTGTGTGTGTGTGGGTGTGTGTGTGTGTGTGTGGTGTGTGTGGGTGTGTGGTGGTGTGTGTGTGTGTGTGTGTGTGTGGGTGATATGTGGGTCTGGGTGGAGTGTGTGGTGGGTGGTGGTGGGGGTGGTGGAAGTGGTCTGGGGGGTAGTTCCCGTGACGTGTGGTGGCGGTGGGGGCGGGGGGTCCGGGAAGGCCCTGGGGGAGGTGGGTGGGGGGGGCGGGTGGAACTGGTGTGGGTGTGGGTGGTGGTGGTGGTGGTGGTGCCTTGGGTGGAGGTGGGGGGGTTGGTGGAGGTGTGGTGGCAACTGTTGTGGTGGTCCAACAGACATGATGCAACCCCCTTCGTTAATCCCATCCTGTAGGGGTAGCGAAGGGGGCGATTGTGGTGGGGGGGTGGGGATATAGTGGTAGGGGGCTTGGCTAACGTCACCACCTCTTTCTCCCCTGGTACTGGGGGGCTGAAGGACGTATACAGCCCCCCAGCCTGACTCCCACTGGGGATATCATTCTGTGCAAAACTATCCACTGGGGGAGCACTAGGAGCTGGGTTTGTGGCTGGGGGAGGTGGTGGGGGTGGCGGTGGGGGCGCCTGGCTAGGGGGGCGGTGTGGGGGGGCCTGGGAGGGGGATGGGGCGGGGTGTGGGCGGTGGTGGTGGTGGTGGGGGCGTGGGTAGTGGCCCGGGGGATTGCCTGGGACCCCTGCCTTGTCGTAGCGGCCATCACCACGGTGTTTGGGGTTCCTAGGAAGGGAGAATTGGGGTCAGTGGTGGTATAGGTCATAGGTCAAAGGTCAGTAGTAGTAGTAGTAGTAGTAGTAGTAGTAGTAGTAGTAGTAGTTGGTGGTAATTGTCATAGGAAGAAGCTCAGATTAGGAGATTTAGATTAGAAGCTCTCTTGGCATTAAAAGTCCCACAGGATGCTATAGTATTCCTAGGTTTTTATAAGTATCCTTCGCTTTGTATACAATCCTTCAGAGTCCTTCACGGGCCTCTTCGCTCCTTCAGGCATGCTACAGGAGTCATGGGAGGGCATTAAAAGTCCCACAGGATTGCTATAGTATTCCTAGGTTTTTATAAGTATCCTTCGCTTTGTATACAATCCTTCAGAGTCCTTCACGCCCCGGGATCCTCTCGCCTCCTTTTTAGGCATCCGACAGGAGTCATGGGAGGGCATTGAAAGTCCCACAGGATGCTATAGTATCCTAGGTTTTATAAAGTATCCTTCGCTTGTATACAATCCTTCAGAGTCCTTCACGGGCCTCTTCGCTCCTTCAGGCATCCTACAGGAGTCATGGGAGGGCATTAAAAGTCCCACAGGATTGCTATAGTATTCCTAGGTTTTTATAAGTATCCTTCGCTTTGTATACAATCCTTCAGAGTCCTTCACGGGCCTCTTCGCTCCTTCAGGCATCCTACAGGAGTCATGGGAGGGCATTAGAAGTCCCACAGGATTGCTATAGTATTCCTAGGTTTTTATAAGTATCCTTCGCTTTGTATACAATCCTTCGGGTCCTTCACGGGCCTCTTCGCTCCTTCAGGCATCTACAGGAGTCATGGGAGGGCATTAGAAGTCCCACAGGATTGCTATAGTATGCCTAGGTTTTTATAAGTATCCTTCGCTTTGTATACAATCCTTCAGTCCTTCACGGGCCTCTTCGCTCCTTCAGGCATCCTACAGGAGTCATGGGAGGCTTTAAAGAAGTCCCACAGGTTTGCTATAGTATGCCTAGGTTTTTAAAAGGGTATCCTTCGCTTTGTATACAATCCTTCAGTCCTTCACGGGCCTCTTCGCTCCTTCAGGCATCCTACAGGAGTTATGGGAGGGCATTAAAAGTCACACAGGATTGCTATAGTATGCCTAGGTTTTTATAAGTATCCTTCGCTTTGTATACAATCCTTCAGAGTCCTTCACGGGCCTCTTCGCTCCTTCACGCATCCTACAGGAGTCATGGGAGGGCATTAGAAGTCCCACAGGATTGCTATAGTATGCCTAGGTTTTTATAAGTATCCTTCGCTTTGTATACAATCCTTCAGAGTCCTTCACGGGCCTCTTTGCTCCTTCACGCATCCTACAGGAGTCATGGGAGGGCATTAGAAGTCCCACAGGATTGCTATAGTATTCCTAGGTTTTTATAAGTATCCTTCGCTTTGTATACAATCCTTCAGAGTCCTTCACGGGCCTCTTTCGCTCCTTCACGCATCCTACAGGAGTCATGGGAGGGCATTAGAAGTCCCACAGGATTGCTATAGTATTCCTAGGTTTTTATAAGTATCCTTCGCTTTGTATACAATCCTTCAGAGTCCTTCACGGGCCTCTTCGCTTCTTCAGGCATCCTACAGGAGTCATGGGAGGGCATTAGAAGTCCCACAGGATTGCTATAGTATGCCTAGGTTTTTATAAGTACTTTGACAATCGCATGGGTGGCTCAAATAGGGATTAATACTACTAATACTAATACTGAAAATACTACTACTGATCGTTGTATTGAAGTCATGATAATCTGGGCAATGCCTAGCCTATTGTTATGTCTTGTAGTAAGTTTTGTCTAATTTGTGGTTTTTAAGGACTATCTGGAAGTATCATGTCATTGTGAAGTGGCTGAAATAGGGACTTCTAATCATTGTAACTGAAAACTGACGCCAGATTCGTGTTCAGCATGCTGGTAACTGCTAGGAAAATAATTTTCAAGCAAATCTATTTTCAAAAAATATTGCAAATTTTGCAAGGTGTATGCCTTGATTTTTTTTTAAAATCCCGTTTTTCGCAATAACTAAAAAACTATGGCAGATACAGAAACTATGGAGATAGATGAATGTGAAGTAGATCAAGGGCTACCATTTGGCGTAAAGCAAAAAAATATTGATTGGTAAATAACCGAGAAAATAGCATATTCGTACATTTATACAAAATATCAATTTTCTCGACAAACATGAGGTGTTTTGACAAGCCGATTACTGCGTCATGTAGAACACCTCAGGATGAACCTTTGTTACTTCCATAAGTTTTCCTACGACTCATAGTTTTGCCGCAAAATAACAAAAACCTGATTTTCGTCAATTTTGGAATATTTTTGAGCAGCCAGAAATCCGAAGAAATTTTTTTGCTAGATAATTGGAAATGGCGGGGATACAATTGTAGATCCATCCATTGACAATAACTTTTGGTGGATAAGTGTTGCTGTATGGGAAACAAGTTGTGAGCTGAACGCGTTATAGTAAATATATAAGTTTATAATTCAGGAGAGAGAGAGAGAGAGAGAGAGAGAGAGAGAGAGGGGAGAGAGAGAGGAGAGAGAGAGGAGAGGAGAGAGAGAGAAGAGAGAGAGGAAGAGAGAGAGAGGAAGAGAGAGAGAGAGAGAGAGAGAGAGAGAAGAGAGAGAGAGAGAGAGAGAGAGAGAGAGAAAAGAGAGAGAGAGAGAGAGAGAGAGAGAGAGAGAGAGAGAGAGAGAGAGAGAGAGAGAGAGAGAGAGAGAGAGAGAGAGAGAGAGTAGTAGTGATAGTAGTGGTAGTGACAGTAGTAATAATAGTAGTAGTAGTAGTAGTAGTAGTAGTAGTAGTAGTAGTAGTAGTAGTAGTGATAGTAGTAGTAGTGATAGTAGTAGTAGTGACAGTAGTGATAGTAGTAGTAGTAGTAGTAGTAGTGATAGTAGTAGTGATAGCAGTGGTAGTGACAGTAGTAGTAGTAGTAGTAGTAGTAGTAGTAGTAGTAGTAGTGATAGTAGTAGTAGTAGTAGTGGTAGTGATAGTAGTGGTAGTGATAGTAGTGGTAGTGATAGTAGTGGTAGTAGTAGTAGTGATAGTAGTAGTAGTAGTGGTAGTAGTGGTGGTAGTGATAGTAATAATAATAATAGTAGCAGTAGTAGTAATAGTAGCAGTAGTAGTAGTAGAGGTAGTAGTAGTAGTAGTAGTAGTAGTAGTGGTAGTAGTAGTAGTGGTAGTCTCACCTCCTGTTGGGTGGGTAGCGCAGGGTGGGGCCAGGACTGTGAGGGGTGAAGGTGCCACGCGGAGACAGGCCGTTGAACTGCAGGAAGCTGTTGATGTCGTAGAAACCTCCAGGCGGCGGCGTCCACTGCACCACGTTGGGGTAAAACTGTAACACACACACACACACACCACACACACACACAGGTTAGGCACAGTACACGTCAGGGAAGGCAGGGAGAGGTGTGCGTGTCGTGACAGGGCGTTACGGCTACGGGCATCTTCTTCTGGCATTTGTACGGGCATCTTCTTCTGGCATTTTTACGGGCATATTCTTCTGGCATTTTTACGGGCATCTTCTCCTGGCATTTTCCGGGACCCACGACCAAAACTACCACTATGGGTCGTACCAGAAGACTTCAATCGTGTTCAATGCAAGACTTATGAATCCTGCAAGAAGATGCTCGTAGCCGAAACGCCGTATGACGAACGCGCATTTTTCTCCCACCACTCCGGGCATATCTTGACGGCTAAATACCAAAAGATGCCGGAATAAGTGCCCCTGTGACATGACCTTCAGCCACAAGGTCACCACACACACTCACGTAGGCCTATACCCCCAATACAGCCTATGCCACCTACTCAACCCAATCATATAACCATCACACCCTATAGAACCCATAATATAACCCTCTTATGACCACCTTCACCCCTGTACCACCACCAGGTCACCACAAGGTCACCACAAGGTCACCACAACACACACTCATGTAGGCTGTGGGCGTGTGTGTGTTAGGCTGTATGTAGGTGTAGCTGTGTACTAACTATGCCTATCTATAAGTCACATAGGCCTCTAATACTCACGTAGGCTGTGGGCATCTGTGTGTTAGGCTGTATGTAGGTGTAGCTGTGTACTAACTATGCCTATCTATCTATCTAACAAGGCAAGGTACACTCACGAAGGCCTATACCCCCACCCTAACAGTCACATAGGCCTCTAATACTCACGTAAGCTGTGGGCATCTGTGTGTTAGGCTGTGTGTAGGTGTAGCTGTGTACTATCTATCTATCTAACAAGGCAAGGTACACTCACGAAGGCCTATACCCCCACCCTAACAGTCACATAGGCCTCTAATACTCACGTAGGCTGTGGGCATCTGTGTGTTAGGCTGTGTGTAGGTGTAGCTGTGTACTATCTATCTATCTAACAAGGCAAGGTACACTCACGAAGGCCTATACCCCCACCCTAACAGTCACATAGGCCTCTAATACTCACGTAGGCTGTGGGCATCTGTGTGTTAGGCTGTGTGTAGGTGTAGCTGTGTACTATCTATCTATCTAACAAGGCAAGGTACACTCACGAAGGCCTATACCCCCACCCTAACAGTCACATAGGCCTATAATACTCACGTAGGCTGTGGGCATCTGTGTGTTAGGCTGTGTGTAGGTGTAGGAGTAGTTCCCGGGATTCACAGACTGCTGGGTGGAGAACATGAACTGCCCCGCGCCACTTGAGGGTGCAAACGAACCTCCCGGCGGGGCAGGGGTGCCGGGACCCCCGCTGCGGCCGCCCCCCGCACCGGCGCCGGGGGAGGGCTGGGCAGAGGGGGGGGCGGCGGCAGCGGCCCCCCCCTCCTTGGCCTCCACGCCCCCCTTGCCACCGTAGGAAGGCAGGACGGAGAGGCAGCCCAGACGGGACATTGGCTTGGTCTTGATGCGGGCAAGGATGGGCTTGTCCTAGGGGGGGAGATTACATAGGATTACAAAGGAAACACAAACAGCAACATACCAATAGATCCTTACAAGGCTGTTTGCTTTAACTACACGTGATGGAGGAGGAGGAGGTTATAGGAGAGGAGGAGGAGGAGGAGGAGGAGGAGGAGGAGGAGGGGGAGGAGGAGGAGGGGGAGGAGGAATAGGAGGAGGAGGAATAGGAGGAGGAGGAGGAGGAGGAGGAGGAGGAGGAGGAGGAGGAGGAGGAGGAGGAGGAGGAGGAGGAGGAGGAGGATTGTCAATTTTATATACCAGGAATTTCTCTCGCATTTCAATTTGTATTTTCACACACACACACACAGACACACAGACACACCACACACACACACAACACACACGTTAAATAACCCGTTAAATGACGTTCAAATTATATGTTCCTACGGATATTGAGTCAAAATCTTATATATAACTTCTAAATAACCCCTCGCATTCTATGACACGTTAGGCGTCATTTGAGAAGTGGTGTCAGGATCACCCATGACGCTCAACGCCTCACTCACCCCTCCGCAGCAGAAAAATATTCGCCTCAAATCGATAAATAAACTATCTGTGTCATTTTTGGGTTCAGTTTCCTGATCTGTTTCACAATGAATGATCTGTCAGCACTGTCAGCATTCTTAGGGTACACCAAAATCTGATTTTTTTTTTTCTAGAATAAAAATTAACGTTAACGGTTTATCGATAACTTCCGTGAATTTGTAAAGAATTAACGGATTAACGGTTATCGAAGTTAACTTTTTGATTACCGGCGCCCACCACTGTGTGTATGCCACCAAATATTGGGAACGTGAGACGGAAGACGGGATTATCGCCGCCCACCACCGAGTATTGCCCGTATTCGTAGTCACATACCATGATTGCTCGTGGTAATTGCTACGATTTTGTTCCATTTCTACTCAGTCAAAATGATTCACTTGATCTTGTATCAATCCATCCATCCTTGGGGGCATACGCCGGGGGGCGCGTCGCCTCGCCCACCCTACGACGCCACTCCCGGGGGTCACCACGCGCGAGTCCCCATACAGGCTGCCTTCCCACACCAAGCAGCTCTCAACAGGCAGCATCAACTTGCCCCAGCCAGGAGCCTTGTGGGCGCCCCCTTGGCCTCCTCCACGCCGGATTGTCTCTTACAGATACAACCCGATGGGAAGGATCGGTTTCAGGGTAGCGTGCCACATGCCCATATAGCCCAAGTTGGCGCTGACGGACTATGCAGGTAATAGGCCTCGATTCAGTCTCACGGTGCAATCGCTGATTTGACACGTAATCATCCCGGCGATACCCCGTGATTCTGCGAAGACACTTATTACCAAAGGCATTGATTCGTCTCTTCAAGTCACTATTTAGTGTCCATGTCTCACAACCCTAGAGTAAGACAGGGATCACAAGCGCCTTGAAGATCCGGATCTTTGTCCTCCTGCACAGGTACCGACAACGCCAAATACTCCCGCTGAGCGAGTCCATAACACCGTGGGCTATGCCAATCCGCCGTAAGACTTTATATAACGTCGTTATATGACGTTACAAATATATTTCCCTACGGATATTGACTCAAAATCTTATATAGAATTCCAAATAACCCGTTAAATGACGTTACAATTCTATTTTTCTAACGAGGTGAAAAATCCTGACCCTATGAAATAAATTGAGAAATAAGTATTTTTTTTAACAAGGTGAAAAATCCTGACCCTGTACACTGACCCCTGACCCCTGACCTTGACCCCTGTAGACTCACCTTGAAAGTCTTGACCACGCCCCTGAGGAACCAGTAGGCCTTCTGAGCATCCTCGTCGCTCTCGAAGGTTACATACCAAGACGAGTTATGCACGAACTCACACGACACAACCTTGGGACACTGCTCACTCTTGAACACAGACTGTACGGGATGGAGAGGCAGGCTATTAGTGTGTGTGTGGGTGGGTGTGTGTGTGTGGGTGTGTGGGTGTGTGGGTATGTGGTTGTGGGGGGGGGGGGGGGGGGGGGGGGGGTTTAGCTAGTAGTGGTGTGTGGGCAGTGAGTTAAGACAATGGTGGGAATCTTAGCTTTTATAACATGAATACTTTTGGCATCTGTAATATCACTGTGTGTGTGTGTGTGGGTGTGTGTGTGTGTGTGGGTGTGGGTGTGGGTGGGGGGGTGTGGTGTGTGTGTGTGTGTGTGTGGTGTGTGTGTGTGTGTGTGTGTGTGTGTGGGTGTGTGTGTGTGTGGGCAGTGAGTTAAGACAGTGGGGGGGTCCCGTCTCCTTGTCTCAATGGGTCAATCTTAGCTTTAAAAACGTGAATACTTTTGACAGCTATAATATCACTGTTGTGTGTGGGTGTGTGGGTGTGTGGGTGTGTGTGTGTGTGGGTGTTGTGTGTGGGGCAGGTGAGTTAAGACAGTGGTGGGGTCCCGTCTCCTTGTCTCAATGGGTCAATCTTAGCTTTAAACTTGAATACTTTGGCATCTGTAATCACTGCCAGCTATTCCACATCTCAATGCACTGTAGGGAATGCTGACTCTTGTTGGGTGTGTGGGTGTGGGTGTGTGTGTGTGTGTGTGTGTGTGTGTGTGTGGTGTGTGTGTGTGTGTGTGTGTGTGTGTGTGGTGGATCGTGTGTGTGTGGTGTGTGTGTGTGTGTGTGTGTGTGTGTGTGTGTGTGTGTGGTGTGTGTGTGTGTGTGTGTGGTGTGGTGTGTGTGTGTGTGTGTGTGGTGTGTGTGTGTGTGTGGTGTGTGTGTGTGGGTGGTGTGGTGTGTGGTGTGTGTGGGTGTGTGTGTGTGTGGTGTGTCGTGTGTCATTCACCCATGGTCTTGTCTCGTGATCACCAGTTTCACCCTCTCAGTGCGAGCTTGGAATTCATTATCACCAATCAATGGGTAATCTGACCTCACACACCACACACCCCCATCCACTTACTCAAGGGGGACAGTAACCACCCAAATTTCTCAGTGGCAAAATCCCCAGGAATGAGCGTAGTCGGGGATCGAAGGCCCCGGTTTCGGCTACGAGCATCTTGTACACTCACACACCCACAACCCCAGTCCCCACACAACCCCTCAGCCCCCACAACACCCTCCAGTCCCCACACAACCCCCCTGCCCCCACACAACCCTCCAGCACCACACACCCCTCCAGCCCCCCCACAACCCCTACAGTCCCCACACAACCCCTCCTGCCCCCACACAACCCCTCCTGTCCCCCCACACAACCCCTCCTGCCCCCACACAACCCCTCCTGCCCCCACACAACCCCTCCTGCCCCCACACAACCCCTCCTGCCCCCACACAACCCCTCCTGCCCCCACACACCCCCTCCAGCCCCCACACAACCCCTCCTGCCCCCACACACACCCTCCTGCCCCCACACAACCCCTCCTGCCCCTACACAACCCCTCCAGTCCCCACACAACCCCTCCTGCCCCCACACAACCCTCCAGCACCCACACACCCCTCCAGCCCCCACACAACCCCTCCTGCCCCCACACAACCCCTCCTGCCCCCCACACACCCCTCCAGCCCCCACACACCCCTCCTGCCCCCACACACCCCTCCTGCCCCCACACAACCCCTCCTGCCCCCACACACCCCCTCCTGGCCCCCCACACACCCCCTCGCCCCTCACCTCAATCTCCTGGATGGGCGTCGACTCTGGTATTTCCCTGAGAATAACAATGCATCGTTTGTAGTTGGGACGCACTCTGTTCCTCTCCTCGTCCAGCTGAACGAAGGGAGACTCTGCAACGACAACAGGGCACCATTAGCCATACATACATACAGAGATAGATAGATAGAGAGAGAGATAGATAGATAAATAGATAAATAGATAAATAGATAGATAGATAGACAGACAGAGAGACAGACAGACACAGACACAGACAGACAGACAGACAGACAGATAGATAGGTAGGTAGATAGATAGATAGATAGATAGATAGTTAGACAGATAGATAGACAGATACAGACAGATAGATATAGATAGATAGATAGATAGATAGACAGAGATAGAGATAGAGATAGATAGATAGATAGACAGATAAACAGATAGATAGATAGATAGATAGACAGATAAACAGACAGACAGATAGATAGATATAGATATTGATTGACCAACAAAAAAAAAAAAAAAATACGATGCAGCAATTTTTGTTGGCCACTTTGACTTTTTAACTTTGAGACAAGCTGTTAAGTGTATCAATGGCCAGGGTCTTCCTATATGCAGTGTTGATTTGCCCCACATGTGAAAAGGCTTGCTCACTGTCACCATTACTGGGTGGCTGACACAAGAGGGCGCTTTTTACCATACAAAACTCCATTGTACGCCGTATATGCTCAAAAAATCAAATTACCCGTTCAAAATACAGGTTAACCTTACAAGTTGACGGGTATGTATCTACACCAATAATTAGCCCCTCCCCCTACACTACAGCAGTCTCTCTCTCTCTCTCTCTCTCTCTCTCTCTCTCTCTCTCTCTCTCTCTCTCTCTCTCTCTCTTCTCTCTCTCTCTCTCTCTCTCTCTCTCTCTCTCTCTCTCTCTCTCTCTCTCTCTCTCTCTCTCTCTCCCTCTTTCTCTCTCTCTCAATACAAGGCAATAAGATACACACCTTCAAAGTAAACAAAGAACTTCTACCAATCATTAGCTCAACCCCTACACACACAGCCCCTCCCCCTACCCTACACCAGTATAGACCCCCTTCTATAACACCCATGACACACACACACAGCCCCTCCCTGCCTGCCCCCTACCTTTAAATGCCTTCACAATAATGCAGTGGTCCTTAAAACACACCTAAACCATCTCCACAACCCTTGAAAACCCTTGAAACAGCCTTAGACCATCTTGAAAACCCCTAAAAACAGCCCTAAATCATCTTTAAAACCCCTAAAAACTGCTTCATACACCCTTACATGCCCTTAAAAAGACCCCTCTATTACCCCCCTACACACACACACAGCCCCTCAAATCCCTAAGACCCTAAAACACACCTAAATCATCTCCATAACCCTAAAAACCCTTAAAAACAGCCTTAGACCATCTTGAAAACCCCTTAAAACAGCCCTAAACCATCTTTAAAACCCCTAAAAACTGCTTCATACACCCTTACATACCCTTAAAAGACCCCCTCCTATTACCCCCCCTACACACACACACAGCCCCTCAAATCCCCAAGACCCTAAAACAGACCTAAATCATCTCCATAACCCTAAAAACCCTTAAAAACAGCCTTAGACCATCTTGAAAACCCCTAAAAACAGCCCTAATCATCTTCACAACCCCTAAAAACTGCTTCATACACCCTTACACACCCTTAAAAAGACCCCCTCCTATAACCACCCCTACACACACAGCCCCTCAAATGTCCAAGACCCTTAAAACAGACCTAAACCATCTCCATAACACTAATAACAGCCCTAAACCATCTTGAAACCCCCTAAAATCAGTTTCATACTCTTACATACCCTTAAAAACAACTTCATACACCCTTAAAAAGACCCCCTCCTATAACCCCCCCTACAGCCACCGCCCCCTACCTTTGAGTGCCTCCACAATAATGCTGTGGTCCTTGGTGATGGTCTTATATTAAAATACCCCTAAAAACAGCTTCATACACCATTAAAAACCCTTAAAAACTGCTTCATACACCCTTACATGCCCTTAAAAAGACCCCCTTCTATAACCCCCCCTACACACACAGCCCCTTAAATCCCTAAGACCCTAAAACAGACCTAAACCATCTCCACAACCCTTAAAACCCTTAAAAACAGCCTTAGACCATCTTTAAAACCCCTAAAAACTGCTTCATACACCCTTACATACCCTTAAAAAGACCCCTTCTATTACCCCCCTACACACACACAGCCCCTTAAATCCCTAAGACCCTAAAACAGACCTAAACCATCTCCACAACCCTTAAAACCCTTAAAAACAGCCTTAGACCATCTTGAAAACCCCTAAAAACTGCTTCATACACCCTTACATACCCTTAAAAAGACCCCCTTCTATTACACCCCCTACACACATACAGCCCCTCAAATCCTTCAGACCCTTAAAACAGACCTAAACCATCTTCACAAACCCTTAAAACAGCCTTAGACCATCTTTAAAACCCCTAAAAACTGCTTCATACACCCTTACATACCCTTAAAAAGACCCCCTTCTATAACACCCCCTACACACACAGCCCCTCAAATCCCTAAGACCCTTAAAACAGCCCTAATCATCTTCACAACCCCTAAAAACTGCTTCATAAACCCTTATATACCCCTAAAAACTGCTTCATACACCCTTACATACCCTTAAAAACAGCTTCATACACCCTTAAAAACAGCTTCATACACCCTTACACAGACCCCTCCTATAACCCCCCCTACAGCCCCCGCCCCCTACCTTTGAGTGCCTCCACAATAATGCTGTGGTCCTTGGTGATGGTCTTGAATTGCGTACAGTTGGCCAGGATGTACACGGGCACGTACTGGTCGCTGTCCATTTGTGAGATCAGGTAGGGGTCGTTGCTTAAATTCTCCCTGGGGATACAGAGACAAGGGGTTACAGAGAGAGAGAGAGAGAGAGAGAGAGAGAGGGAGAGAGAGAGAGAGAGAGGGTATTTATCCTAGGGCAAGCTCAGTACGTCTAGGCCTATTAGAAGCCATAAGGTGATCCCCATTGACGGTGTTATTGGTGTGCCGTAGGAGTAAAGCCATCCAATAGTGGTTTTCAGATTCCCGGCAAGACCACCAGCCAAAGAGATGGACCATGATAGTAAAATCGTCAAACGCCCGAAAACCATCTGAACGGTAGGAACACACTAAACACCCTGCAGTGATCGAGAGCCTCCTTCAGCGCCTACGGAAGAGGATGGCTATCACGTTACATGTTACCGCGCGTTTACAGCTATTCAATCTGTTGGCCCCAATCTAGACCAGCCATGTAAAAGCGAGCCATTGCGTTCCTCGACGTCTCCTGCGCCATTAACGTCACGAAAATCTGATGTCGGCCTTTTCCCAAATGAGTGTCTGTACTGCCATAAACACTTGAAAACCCTTCCTAACGTTACCAAGAAGGGGCTATGTTTACTTCAGACTAATAATACAGAAGACACAATACACGAAGCTGCACAACTGTTGGAGGGCGATGAAATATTGGCAAGAATCTCCGGCATTGATTTCATTGCATAAGAAGTAAAATATCACCATTCGTGTAGATGCAGCAATGTTCCAGCTGCCACTATAGTAAAGAAGACAGGACAACACAGTAGTTCCCAGCACAAACCGGGCAATTGACAGAACTAATTGAGTATGTGAAGACAAATATAATCCTTGGTTCTGGTCCCGAGTAATTAGTCTCAACCTATCACCTGTGGCACTGTCTATTTTGTGAGGAATATGAAGAGGAATCCACTATTAGTAGCGCTCGTTATCTTGGCCAACTGATGAAAAAACAGTTCGCTGCTGATTTTGGCCAACTGATGAAAAAACAGTTCGCTGCTGATTTTGGCCAACTGATGAAAAAACAGTTCGCTGCTGATTTTGGCCAACTGATGAAAAAACAGTTCGCTGCTGATTTTGGCCAACTGATGAAAAAACAGTTCGCTGCTGATTTGGCCAACTGATGAAAAAACAGTTCGCTGCTGATTTTGGCCAACTGATGAAAAAAACAGTTCGCTGCTGATTTTGGCCAACTGATGAAAAAACAGTTCGCTGCTGATTTTGGCCAACTGATGAAAAACAGTTCGCTGCTGATTTTGGCCAACTGATGAAAAACAGTTCGCTGCTGATTTTGGCCAACTGATGAAAAAACAGTTCGCTGCTGATTTTGGCCAACTGATGAAAAAAACAGTTCGCTGCTGATTTTGGCCAACTGATGAAAAAACAGTTCGCTGCTGATTTTGGCCAACTGATAAAAAAACAGTTCGCTGCTGATTTTGGCCAACTGATGAAAAAACAGTTCGCTGCTGATTTTGGCCACTGATGAAAAAACAGTTCGCTGCTGATTTTGGCCAACTGATGAAAAAACAGTTCGCTGCTGATTTTGGCCAACTGATGAAAAAACAGTTCGCTGCTGATTTTGGCCAACTGATGAAAAAACAGTTCGCTGCTGATTTTGGCCAACTGATGAAAAAACAGTTCGCTGCTGATTTGACAATGTCTTCTCCAGTCGCCAAGAAGAGCGAGCAGTTCACTTGTCCACAACCGTCGCCTTGGTTACAGATCTATACCAGAGGTTTATAAGATCCTTCCCTGGCTGTCCCCTACCTTTAAATGCCTTCACAATAATGCAGTGGTCCTTCAAACACACCTAAACCATCTCCACAACCCTTGAAAACCCTTGAAACAGCCTTAGACCATCTTGAAAACCCCTAAAAACAGCCCGAAATCATCTTTAAAACCCCTAAAAACTGCTTCATACACCCTTACATGCCCTTAAAAAGACCCCCTTCTATAACACCCCCTACACACACAGCCCCTCAAATGTCCAAGACCCTAAAACAGCCCTAAACCATCTCCACAACCCTTAAAACCCTTTGAAACAGCCTTAGACCATCTTGAAAACCCCTAAAAACAGCCCGAAATCATCTTTAAAACCCCTAAAAACTGCTTCATACACCCTTACATGCCCTTAAAAAGACCCCCTTCTATAACCCCCCCTACACACACACAGCCCCTCAAATGTCCAAGACCCTAAAACACACCTAAACCATCTCCACAACCCTTAAAACCCTTAAAAACAGCCTTAGACCATCTTGAAAACCCCTAAAAACAGCCCTAAATCATCTTTAAAACCCCTAAAAAATGCTTCATACACCCTTACATGCCCTTAAAAGACCCCCTTCTATAACCCCCCTACACACACACAGCCCCTCAAATGTCCAAGACCCTAAAACAGCCCTAAACCATCTCCACAACCCTTAAAACCCTTTGAAACAGCCTTAGACCATCTTGAAAACCCCTAAAAACTGCTTCATACACCTTACATGCCCTTAAAAAGACCCCCTTCTATAACCCCCCCCACACACACACAGCCCCTTAAATGTCCAAGACCCTAAAACAGCCCTAAACCATCTCCACAACCCTTAAAACCCTTAAAAACAGCCTTAGACCATCTTGAAAACCCCTAAAAACTGCTTCATACACCCTTACATGCCCTTAAAAAGACCCCCTTCTATAACCCCCCCTACACACACACAGCCCCTTAAATGTCCAAGACCCTAAAACAGCCCTAAACCATCTCCACAACCCTTAAAACCCTTAAAAACAGCCTTAGACCATCTTGAAAACCCCTAAAAACTGCTTCATACACCCTTACAGGCCCTTAAAAAAGACCCCCTTCTATAACCCCCCCTACACACACACAGCCCCTCAAATGTCCAAGACCCTAAAACAGCCCTAAACCATCTTTAAAAACCCCTAAAAAGTTCCTATTACCCTTACACACCCCCAAGAACCCCCTTCTATAACACCTCTATATAGCCTCGATTTTAAGTCCTCTCCCGAAGGACAACTTGTGACGAGGTTAACAAGAATCCCTGAAGTGATCCGCTCCATGTAGATGCGCTTGTCCGTGGCGAAGGTCAAGCACCACCCTTGGCACCTAGCTTCCTCCACACACTCTTTGGTGGTGGTAATAGAAATTCAGAAAGTGTACCGGAGACCGTCGACAATCGCCATAGTGCCTATGGCGCCTATGTCCACTATGGCGCATTCCACAAGACGGTGAGGAAATATACGACTCTTTCGTCAAAGAATGTCGCGAAGATGAAAAACGCTTTGAAAAGGCAATCCGCAAGAATCCACTTGGAACGTTCACCACAGACTGTGTTGTCAATCTTAGGGCCAAGGAAGACACGCCAGAAGCCCAGCTAAAGTGCCCTCGTCACCTCCTTGGTGGCCATGGCCTTCACTGCTGCTCCTTGGTGGCCTAGCCTTCACTGCTGTGGAGGCTAGGCCACTCTCTCTCTCTCTCTCTCTTTACTCATTCTGTGCCTCTTCCATCTCTCTCTCTTCTCTCTCTCTCCCTCTCTCTCTCTCTCTCTCTCTCTCTCTCTAGCTCTCTCTCTCTAGCTCTCTCTCTCTCTAGCTCTCTCTCTCTCTAGCTCTCTCTCTCTCTAGCTCTCTCTCTCTCTAGCTCTCTCTCTCTCTAGCTCTCTCTCTCTAGCTCTCTCTCTCTCTAGCTCTCTCTCTCTCTAGCTCTCTCTCTCTCTAGCTGTCTAGCTCTCTCTCTAGCTGTCTAGCTCTCTCTCTCTCTCTCTCTCTC
>JACEEZ010025239.1:136129-141129 GCA_016584305.1 Chionoecetes opilio | reverse complement strand
GTAGTAGTAGTAGTAGTAGGTAGTAGTAGTAGTAGTAGTAGTAGTAGTAGTAGTAGTAGTAGTAGTTAGTAGTAGTAGTAGTAGTAGTAGTAGGTAGTAGTAGTAGTAGTAGTAGTAGTAGTAGTAGTAGTAGTAGTAGTAGTAGTAGGTAGTAGTAGTAGTAGTAGTAGTAGTAGTAGTAGTAGTAGTAGGTAGTAGTAGTAGTAGTAGTAGTAGTAGTAGTAGTAGTAGTAGTAGTAGTAGTAGTAGTAGTAGTAGTAGTAGTAGTAGTAGTAGTAGTAGTAGTAGTAGTAATATAAACAGCTGGTTTCATCACTAGTTGTCTGCTACACACACATACACATACACACATACGTTCATACACGCACACATGTACACACACGTACACGCACACACATGTACACGCACGTGTGTGCGTGTACACATGTGTGTGCACATACACACACACACGCACGCACGCACACACACACACGCACAAACGCACGCACGCAGAAATTTACCGTAAGAGAGCGGGACGTGAAAAACACTCCTAACATATTTTCCAACACAACAATTACACACGCAATTTTCACCTATTTAACGCCCACCACAGCCTTAACAACCACGTCCATTAAAGATATAGCGTTAGTGATGCTCCACAATGCGTAATTAGCGTTGTACAAGCTGTGGTATGGGTGTAAATCAATGATAAGTGCGGTGTAGATCTGAGCGGGGCCGACCGACCACTTTACTAGCTCCCAGCCTCCAGAGTAAAAACACAACACATTTCACCTTATTTAACCAACTAAACGTCATATTTCAGGCAATTCACGGTTACAGGACATAGTTTAGGTGTTAAGGGTGAACCGTGTATGCGTGGTAAGGTCCTAATTGGCTTGTACACTTACTAAAAGCAAGAAAGTGCGTAGAGTCTGAGCGGGGCCGACCGACCAGTCCACAAGCTCCCAGCCTCAGAGTGCAAACATACACACACATTTCACCATTATTTAACCCACTTCAACGTCATATTTCAGGCAATTCACGGTTACAGGACATAGTTAAGGTGTTAAGGGTGATTGGTATATGCGTAGTAAGGTCCTAATTGGCGTGTACACTTACTAAAAGCAAGAAAGTGGGTAGAGATCTAAGCGGGGCCGACCGACCACTCCACAAGCTCCCAGCCTCAAGGGCAAACATACACACACATTTCACCATATTTAACCCACTACGCGTCATATTTCAGACAATTCACGGATACAGGACATAGTTTAGGTGTTAAGGCTGACCCGTGTATGCGTGGTAAGGTCCTAATTGGCTTGTACACTTACTAAAAGCAAGAAAGTGGGTAGAGATCTAAGCGGGGCCGACCGACCAGTCCACAAGCTCCCAGCCTCCCGAGTAAAAACACAACACATTTCCCCTTATTTAACCCACTAAACATCATATCTCAGGCAAGTCACGGTTACAGGACATAGTTTAGGTGTTAAGGCTGACCCGTATATGCGTGGTAAGATCCTAACTGGCTTGTAAACTTACTAAAAACAGGAAAATAGGGTGCGCGGGATGTGGGTGAAGAGCAAAATGGCTGCTGCTAGTATACCGGGAGACCGCATGGTGTCTTGGCGCGCAAAGCATGCCGGGTAATGCTGGCCAGGGTTCCTGCTGCCACCTAGTGACTGCCACTACAACTGCTACACCACTACCTACTGCTACTACACGGCCGCCTACAGCCTCTCTCTCTCTCTCACTCGTTCTCTCTCTCTCTCTTACTCACTCGCTCTCTCTCTCTCTCATTCTTGCATGTGATTTTTAAGTTCCTCTCTCTCTCTCTCTCTCTATTTCTCTCTCTATTCCTCACTCGCTCACTTCTCTCTTTTTCTAAGTCTCTCTCTCTCTCTCTCTCTCTCTCCCCGTAATTCTTTAAAGTCTCCCTTCTCTCTCTCTCGTATCCATTTCTTTATCCCCTCTCTCTCTCTCTCTCTCCATTCTCTTCCTCTCTCTCTCTCTCTCTCTCTCTCTCTCTCTCTCTCTCTCTCTCTCTCTCTCTCTCTCTCTCTCTCACACCCAAGCTTACATATATAAAAACGAAGCCAAAAAACACACCTTTGTTAAATAATCGCTATTACAATATCCAAGGTTACATTAGAAGCTGAACGAAACTTTATGGAAACTGATCACTTATATTTATAAGTAGGTATGATTTCTTTATATAAGGTTTTTTTTCATATGGCTTGGTCAGTGTAGAGTACGTAAATTATCGCTCAGTTGCTATTATTATCGTTCAGTGTGTGTTAAATTGTACTTTTCTTGAGTGTAAATAAATGAAAACAACGAAATAGATTAATACATGATAATATTGACTTAAATAGCTTTACTACTACTACTACTACTACTACTACTACTACTGTTACTGCTACTACTACTACTACTACTACTACTACTACTATGACATCTAACACACAAGATGTAATAGTAGTAGTAGTAGTGTTAGAGTACGTAGTAGTTGTAGAAGTGGAAGTAGTAGTAGTAGTGTAGAAGTAGTAGTAGTAGTGTAGAAGTAGTAGTAGTAGTAGTAGAGTAGTAGTAGTAGTAGTAGTAGTAGTAGTAGTAGTAATAATAGTAGTAATAATAGCAGTAGTAGTAGTAGTGATAATGCTACTATTACACAAGTTTGGACTGTCCTATCACTAGAGGGTTTGAGATAAGCTTAATCAAACACACTTATGTACGAACACACTCCCCTTGATAACACACACACACACACACACACACACACTACACACACACGCATGGTGATAGCAAGGTCCGCGCGTGAGCAAGACGGCGGTAAATAACACATAAGCGCTCATGTAACCAGCCAGTAACATTACCGACATGGGTTCGAATCCTGGACGCGGCATGTTATTTTATTATCATTTTATTTACCCATATTATCATGTACCCATATTATCCATGTACCCAGCGAGTAACATTAATGACATGGGTTCGAATCCTGGACGCGGCATATTTTTCTTTTTATTATTATTAGTTATTTTAATTACCCATATTTTTTTATCATATTTACACTATCATCACTACCTATTATTATCATTATTAATATTGTCCATTAATCGTTATTATTATTTTTACTATTATTATCATTTTTAGTAGTAGTATAATGTGGAGGTTGTTATTTATCGCCTAAAGTGACCCAAGTTCGAGTCCCGCCGAAGACCATATGGCACTAATCATCTATATCTTTTTATTATAACATTTAACTATATATTTATTAAATCATAGGCTACAACAGTGTTAATTGGATAGATAATATTTGTGTAAGCGAATATATAACAGAAAAAAATTAACACTATATTTCCTGTCGCCATCACACAACTACTTATGCCCAAAAGTGACGCCAGTTCGAATCCCGCCGAAGACAATATTGCAATCATTATTTTATTATATTATATTTTATAACTATACCGATATTTAACTAGATATTTATTAAAGCATAGGACATGAGTGATAATTAAATAGATAATAATGATGCAAGTATATAAAAGAAAAAAATAAACAATATATTTTTCCTTTCGCCATCACACAACTACTAAGGCCCATAAGTGACCCCAGTTCGAATCCCGCCGACAGACAATATTGCAATCATTATTTTATAATATTATATTTTGTATCTATACCGATATTTAACTAGATATTTATTAAAGCATAGGCTATAAGAGTGATAATTAGATAGATAATAATGATAAAAGCGAATGTATAACAGAAAAAAAATAAACAGTATATTTTTCCTCTCGCCATCACACACCTACTAATGCCCAAAAGTGACCCCGGTTCGAGTCCCGGCGCCGACATTGTTATTATTTTTACTATTTTACTTTAGTGTTATTATTTTAACCAAACATTTTAACCACACATACACGAAATCATAGAGCATTATAATGATAAATAGTTATATAATTTGGAAATATAGAGAGAAATAGATATAGGGGGAGACTTATTTATTTATTTATTTATTTATTTATTTATTTATTTATTTATTTATTTATTTATTTCTCTCACTCTCTCTCTCTCTCTCTCTCTCTCTCTCTCTCTCTCTCTCTCTCTCTCTCTCTCTCTCCCCATCACACACACACACACTTACCGTTGTCGTGGAAGCCGTTGATTTGGGTGGCCGCGGGTGTGGTGGTGGGGGTTGCCGCGGGTGTGGGTGTGGGTGTGGGCGTGGTGGGGGCGTGGGTGGGGGAGCGCTGGGTGGGGGGGAGCTGAAATACAGAGGCCTCGGGGTTCAGGACAGCCCCGCCCCCTGTGGAAACCTGGGGAAGAGAAGGGGGGAGGGTTAGTAGTAGTAGTAGTAGTAGTAGTAGTAGTAGTAGTAGTAGTAGTAGTAGTATAATAATAATAATAATAATAATAATAATAATAATAATAATAATAATAACAATAATAATAATAGGTAGTAGTAGTAGTGAAGTGGATTTAGTAGTAGTAGTAGTAGTAGTAGTAGTAGTAGTAGTAGTAATAATAATAATAATAAAGTAATAGTAGAAGTAAATATAATAATAATAAAAATAATAATAATAATAATAATAATAATAATAATAATAATAATAATAATAATAATAATAATAATAATAATAATAACAATAATAATAATAAAAACAGGTGGAACATCACCAACATGGGTTCGAATCCTGGACGCGGCATGTTATTTTTTCCAATATTATTATTATTATTATTATAGTAGTAGTAGTAGTAGTAGTAGTAGTAGTAGTAGTAGTAGTAGTAGTAGTAGTAGTAGTAGTAGTAGTATAATGAGAGAGAGAGTAATAATGAGAGAGGAGAGAGAGAGAGGAGAGAGAGAGAGAGAGAGAGAGAGAGAGAGAGAGAGAGAGAGAGAGAGAGAGAGAGAGAGAGAGAGAGAGAGAGAGAGAGAGAGAGAGAGAGAGAGAGAGAGAGAGAGAGAGTATATCCAATCGTTTCCTAATCTCATTCTTTTCCTGTTGACAAGTTTTCCATGCAAGCAG
>JACEEZ010025239.1:118629-131129 GCA_016584305.1 Chionoecetes opilio | reverse complement strand
GTAGGTAGTAGTGTAGTGTAGTGGTAGTAGTAGTAGTAGTAGTAGTAGTAGTAGTAGTAGTAGTAGTAGTAGTAGTAGTAGTAGTAGTAGTAGTAGTAGTAGAGTAGTAGTAGTAGTAGTAGTAGAGTAGTAGTAGTAGAAAGTAGTAGTAGTAGTAGTAGTAGTAGTAGTAGTAGTAGTAGTAGTAGTAGTAGTAGTAGTAGTAGTAGTAGTAGTAGTAGTAGATAGTAGTAGTAGTATAGTAGTAGAAAGTAGTATAGTAGTAGTAGTTGTAGTAGTAGTAGTTAGTAGTAGTAGTAGTAGTAGTATATTAAGTGTAGTATAGTAATAGTATTAGTAAAAATAGTATTAGTAGTAGTAGTAGTGGGTAGTAGTATTAGTATAGTAGTGCCCAAAAGAAAGTAGTAGTAGTAGTAGTAGTAGTAGTAAAAGTAGTATAGTGTAAAAGTAGTTGGGTAGTAGTAGTATTGTAGAGTATAGTAGTCGTAAAATTTGGTTAGTAGTTTTTTAAGGTAGTAGAAAAGTAGAAAGTAGTAGTAGTAGTAGTAGAAAGTATTGGGTAGTGGGTAGTAGTAGTAGAAATTTAGTAGTCAGTATTTAGTAGTAGTAGTATTTATTTAGTAGTAGTAAAAAGAAAGTAGTAGAAAGGTTAAGTAGTATTTAAGAAAGGAGTAGTAGCCCAAACGTTTCAGTTGTATTTTGGCATGTCCCCTTGTATTGGTGTTAAAAAACACACCCACACACACAAAACACACTTTTAACGATCAGTGGGTGTTGTTTTTTTTTTTTTGTGTGTGGGTTTGGTGTGTGTGTGTGGGTGCGTGCGTGTGTGTGTGTGTGTGTGTGTGGTGTTTGCGTTTTGCTTTGTGTGTGAAAAATTTGGGGGTAACAAAAACTCGAAAAAAAGAAAAAAGGGGAAGAAAAAGGGGGAAGGAAGAGGGAAGGGGAAGAAAAGGGGGAAGAAGAAGAGGGGAAAGGAAGAAAAAGGAAGAAAAAGGGGAAAAAGGAAAAAGGGGAAGAAGAAAAAGAAAAAGGAAAAGGAGGGGAAAAGGAAAAAGGGGAAGAGGAAAAAAGGAAGAAAAAGAGGAAGGGGAAAAGAAGAAGGGAAAGAAAAAAAAGGGGGAAGGGGAAAAAAAACAAAGACTTGGCCCAAAGGTAAATTATAATAAGAAAAAAAAAAAAAACTGGGATAATTGAGGGGGAGGATGGGAGGGGGGGAGGGGGAAGGAGGAGGGGGGAGGGGGGGGGGGGAGGGGGGGAGGGGGGGGAGGGGAGGAGGGTAGAAGGGCCATGGGGACATCCCCAAAATGAGGGGAAGAGAGAGAGAAAAGAGGAGAGAGGGAGAGAGAGAGAGAAGAGAGAGAGGAGGGAGAGGGGGGGGAGAGAAAAGGAGAGAAAAGAAGAGGGAGAGGAGAAAAGAAGCTAAGAAAGTCCCACAATTACCTCCACCCTAAAAACAAACTCTACAAACAAAACCACAAAACAAAACTATTTATTTTAACAAACTATTTACTCCCCAAAAACTACTACCATACTACTCTAACTGTACTGACCCCCAAAACCAAACCACTCTACTATAAATACCACTGCTATAAAATACTACTACTACTACTAATTGGATATTTTTTAAAAAAAACCACAAAACTCCCTACTACTATTTAAACACTAAAAAAACTACTAATACTAACACTCCCCTTTACTACAAACCTGAAAAACCCCCTGAAACCACCCCCCCACTACACTAAAAAAAATATTAAAATTTATAAAAACCCACTACTACTACCCTCAGATTAAGGGGGCGATCTGATAAAAATTTTTTTAAAAGTGATAAAAGGGTTTTTAATAAAGGAGAAAAAAAGGAAAAAGGGTTTTACGGTTTTTTTTTAAAAAACCCAGGGTAAAAACAAGAATTTCACGGTTTTTTAAGTTGGAAAAAAGGGGGGGGGGGTAGATTTAAAAAGGGAAAAAAATAGGGAAAAACGGGTTTTTCACCAAAAATAGGGTGGGGAATAAATTGGGCCCCCGGAAACTCGGGTACCCAGGGTATTTAAAGGGGTTTTCTCACAAAAAATTTAAAAAAAAAGGGGGGTGAAAAAGGGTTTTGGGCTTTGGACTCAGTAGAGGGGGCAGTTTGGGTTGTGGGATCATTGGGGAGTTTTAAAGGGAGGCGGGGGACGTGTTATGGATGGGGTTTGAAAGGTGGATGTGGGTAGTTTTGGGGTGACAGGAACAAACCAGTGTGGGCCCTCGGGGCCCTCTTTTAGCTTCCTTTTTTTCTTATGTTCTTATGTTTAAAATACCACTGCTACTATAAATACTACTACTATACAAATGATACTTTAAAACCCACTACTCTATTTAAATTTTTTAATAATAATGACAGTAGTTTTGTTGTTTTGTAGTATAGTAGTAGTGGTATGGTAGTGGGTGGGGTAGTGGTAGTTTTAGTAGTGTAGTATAGTAGTAGGGGTAGTGGTAGTAGTATAGTAGAAAGTAGTAGTAGTAGTAGTTTAGTAGTAGTGAGTAGGGGTAGTGGAAAGTAGTAGTAAAAGTAGTAGTAGTAGTAGTAGAGGGGTTTAGGGGGTAGGGGGTGTAGTGATATTATTAGTATTTAGTAGTAGTAGTAAAGTTTTAGAAAGTAGTAGAAAGTATTTTAGTAAGGGGTTTAGTGGTAGTTTTTAGTAGAAAGTAGTAGAAATTTTATTTAGTATTTAGTAGTATTTAGTATAAGTATTGGCAACCCTTCACCCCCCCCAATCGTTTAAAATTTTTTTTGCTGGAAATAAATTTTTGCAAAAAAGGGAAAGAGGGGGAGAGAGAGAGAGAGAGAAAAGAGGGGAGAGGAGAGGAGAGGAGAGAGAGAGGGGAAGGAGAGAGAGAGAGAGAGAGAGAAAAGGGAAAAGGGGAAAAAGAGAAAAGGGGAAGTAACAGCAGCAGCAAGTAGTAGTTATTAGTATTTGGTAGAAAGTAGTATAGTAGTAGTAGGTAGTAGTATTTAATGGTTAGGGGGTGGTGGTGGTAGTGGGAGTAGTAGAGTAGTGGGTATAGTATAAAGTAGGTAGTGGTAGTGGGTGTGGTAGTGGTGGTGGTTGGGTAGTAGTGTAGTGGTGGGTGGTAGTGGTGGGTGGTATAGTAGTTAGTAGTAGTAGGGGAATGGAAAGTATAGTATTTGGTAGTGGTGGGGGGTGGTAGTAGTAGTATTAGTAGATTAGTGTAGTATTAGGTAGTAGTAGTAGTAGGTAGGGGTTTTGGGGTGGGGGTTAGTGGTAGAAAGGGGTAGTGGAAAGTGGTTTGTTGTTTTTTGTTGTTGTTGTTGTTTTTTTGTATTATTGGTAAAAGGGTTTTTCTATGCAAATATTACCCTTTTATTTATTTTTATTTTTATTATTATTATTATCTTTATTATTATTTTTAAATTATTATTATTATTATCATTTTTTATTATTTTATTATTTTTTTATTATTTTTAAAAATTTTTAAATTATTATTATTATTATTATTATTATTACATTATTTTTATTATTATTTTATTATTATTATTATTATTATTTTTTAAATCCTTTTTTAACCCATTATTATTTTTATTATTTATTATTATTATTTTTAAATTATTATCATTATTTATTATTTTAATTATTTTATCATTATTATTTTAATTATTATTATTATTTTACCCCATTTTTTTTTATTATTTTTATTATTTTTTATTTTATTATTTTTTTATTATTTTATTATTTTTTTATTTTTATTTTTAAATTATTATTTATTTATTATCATTTTATTATTTTTTTAAATTATTTTTAAATCATTATTTTATTATTTTTTTTATTTTATTTTATTATCATTATTATTATTATTTTTAAAATTTTTTATTATTATTTTTAATTTTATTTTTATCATTATTTTTTATTATCATTTTTAATTATTATTATTTTTTATTTTTATTACATTATTATTATTTTATTATTATTATTATTATTATTATTATTATCATTATTATTATTTTTATTATTTTAAATTTTAATTATTATTTATTATCTTTATTTTATTATTATTATTTTATTTTTACTTTTTTTATTTTTTTATTGTTATTATTTTTATTTTATTATTATTATCATTTTTATTATTTTATTTATTATTATCATTATTATTATTATTATTATTATTATTATTTTTACAAGTTATAATTTAAAAAAGTTTTTAAAGCCAAAAAAATATGGTGCACTCTTCTCTCTCTCTCTTCTCTCTCTCTCTCCCCTCTCCTCTCTCCCCCTCCCCTTCCTCTCTTCCTCTCTCTTTTCCCCCTTTTAAAAACGGGGTCCCTTGGGGAAAAATGAAAAATCTGTCAGCTGAGAGAGAGAGAGAGAGAAAAGAAAAAGGGGGAGAGAGAGAGAGAGAGAAAAGGAGAGAGAGAGAGAGAGAGGGGAGAGAGAGAGTCATAATAATAATGATGATGATAATAGTAGTTGTAGAGGAGGGAGTGGGTAGTAGTAGTGAAAGTAGAAAGTGGGTAGTAGTAGTATAGTAGTAGTAGTGGGAGTAAAAGAAAAAAGTTTTGTATTTATAATAATAATAATAGTAAAAATAATAGTAATAATATAATAATAATAATAATAATAATAATAAAAAATAAAAATTTAATAATAATAAAAAAAAAACCAATAAAAACCCAAAATAAAAATTAATAATAACAATAATAAAAATTTTTAAAAACACTAACTCAACACAGACATTAAGTCCTACCGTAGACAACACTATAGTCGCCAGTCACTCGCCACTGCACTAAGGTCGCCAGGCACACTATATTACGCATTCTAGGATCACTACAGCCTTGTATGTGCCACTGAAGACATGTAGTGTGATGTACATAATATAAACTACTGTGCATGTCTCTTCAGTGGCACATACAAGGCTGTAGTGATGCTAGAATGCGTAATATAGTGTGCCTGGCGACCTTAGTGCAGTGGCGAGTGACTGGCGACTATAGTGTTATCTACGGTAGGGATGCTTTAGTGGTGAAATGCGTAATATATTGTGCCTGGCGACCTTAGTGCAGTGGCGAGTGACTGGCGACTATAGTGTTATCTACGGTAGGGATGCTTTAGTGGTGAAATGCGTAATATAGTGTGCCTGGCGACCTTAGTGCAGTGGCGAGTGACTGGCGACTATAGTGTTTTCTACGGTAGGGATGCTTTAGTGGTGAAATGCGTAATATAGTGTGCCTGGCGACCTTAGTGCAGTGGCGAGTGACTGGCGACTATAGTGTTATCTACGGTAGTGATGCTTTAGTGGTGAAATGCGTAATATTTTGTGCCTGGCGACCTTAGTGCAGTGGCGAGTGACTGGCGACTATAGTGTTATCTACGGTAGTGATGCTTTAGTGGTGAAATGCGTAATATAGTGTGCCTGGCGACCTTAGTGCAGTGGCGAGTGACTGGCGACTATAGTGTTATCTACGGTAGTGATGCTTTAGTGGTGAAATGCGTAATATAGTGTGCCTGGCGACCTTAGTGCAGTGGCGAGTGACTGGCGACTATAGTGTTATCTACGGTAGGGATAATGTGCTTAGGCAAATCAGAAAAAAAGGACTGGCCAAGGTCACTACATATATATATACCTAAATATATATATAAATAACAATGCCGCCTAGTTGGCTTCCTTCTATATTATGCGAATTAGAATGCTTCCTTAGTTAGATCCAGTCCTTAGTTGCAAGCAGACAGTAAAATCGCACCAAGTATTCCCCGGAACTAACTGCGTAATCTGTTCTGTAGGCTGTCTGTGTTATATCTTGTGTTATAGCTATCGTCTATATTGTTTATTAGGGTCAAAATGCAGTGAGGAAGCCACGCCCCCTGCCTGCCCTTCTATGCTACGGGACAGCTGATTGGTGCATTCCTCGTATCATCACCACCCATCACAATATCTTCACTACTTAACAGCGGCGTGACCACTGCACACAGCAATCTTCACTACTTAACAGCGGCGTGACCACTGCACACAGCAATCTTCACTACTTAACAGCGGCGTGACCACTGCACACAGCAATCTTCACTACAGAGGGTGTTTTGATTTTGTCACCCTCTGTAGTGAAGATTGCTGTGTGCAGTGGTCACGCCGCTGTTAAGTAGTGAAGATTGCTGTGTGCAGTGGTCACGCCGCTGTTAAGTAGTGAAGATTGCTGTGTGCAGTGGTCACGCCGCTGTTAAGTAGTGAAGATTGCTGTGTGCAGTGGTCACGCCGCTGTTAAGTAGTGAAGATTGCTGTGTGCAGTGGTCACGCCGCTGTTAAGTAGTGAAGATTGCTGTGTGCAGTGGTCACGCCGCTGTTAAGTAGTGAAGATATTGTGATGGGTGGTGATGATACGAGGAATGCACCAATCAGCTGCCCCGTAGCATAGAAGGGCAGGCAGGGGGCGTGGCTTCCTCACTGCATTTTGACCTTAATAACAAAATAGTCTATAATTGCGTGTGTGAACGTATTCTCGCCACTCGGCAGAATAACACCAGTTTCCCGGGGCAAAAATGTGCCGCTATTTGGCCAGTGTGAACCAGCCTTAACCCCTTCACGCCCAGATCTAGTAGTAGTAGTAGTAGTAGTAGTAGTAGTAGTAGTAGTAGTAGTAGTAGTAGTAGTAGTAGTGTTAACCCCTTCACGCCCAGATCTTTCCTTTGCTATATAAAATGGTCTGTTGTCAGCCATAAAATAAGGAAAAGTCACTGAATATACCACAGTAGTTAGTGGACAAGGATACTAAACAGGTCATAGCTATAAAACATTGCTTAGACTCACTACAAAGCGTCTAATGGCACACAAATTACAATGGCAATTACTCTCTGGGCCTCAAGGGGTTACTGATAGAACAGTCAGTCAGAGGAGAGGAGTTGATGAGACGAAAAGCTTGACTCCACCCTGTTTAGGAGAGCTGTAGGAGTGGATCCCCCCCAAACATGTGAGACATACTCCATACAGGGGTGGATAAGGCCCCTGTACAGAGCAAGCAAGGGGCGATCTGATAGAGTGTTTTAAGTGGCTCAAGGGATTTAATAAAGGAGAGGTAGGAAAAGTTCTCACGGCTTTTAACCAGGGTAGAACAAGAAGTCACGGATGCAAGCTGGAAAAGCGTAGATTTAGAAAGGAAATAGGGAGAAACTGGTTCACAAATAGGGTGGTGAATGATTGGCATGGACTCAGTAGACAGGTAGTTAGTGGTTCACAAATAGGGTGGTGAATGATTGCCATGGACTCAGTAGACAGGTAGTTAGTGGTTCACAAATAGGGTGGTGAATGATTGGCATGGACTCAGTAGACAGGTAGTTAGTGGGGAGTCATTAGGGAGCTTTAAAAGGAGGCTGGACAGTGTTATGGATGGGGATGAAAGGTGGATGTAGGTAGTGTTAGGTGACAGGAACTACCACGTGTAGGTCTCACGGCCTCTTGTAGCTTCCTTATTTTCTTATGTTCTTATGTAGCTGGTAGGGAGAAAAAAAAGGACGCAGATGCCACAGGACACTCTTAGAAGCTGTTTTAGCAAGAGATGAGATGTACCACTACTACTACTACTACTACTACTACTACTACTACTACTACTACTACTACTACTACTACTACTACCACTACTATACCACTACCACCACACTACCACCACCACTATACTACAACCACCACCACCACCACTCTTAGAAGCTGTTTTAGCCAGAGATGAGATGTACCACTACTACTACTACTACTACTACTACTACTACTACTACTACTACTACTACTACTACTACTACTACTACCACACTACTACTACAACACCACACCACCACCACCACCACTACTACTACTAACACCACCACCACCACCGCTCTTAGAAGCTGTTTTAGCAAGAGATGAGATGTACCACTACTACTACTACTACTACTACTACTACTACTACTACTACTACTACTACTACTACCACCACCACCACCACCACCATTACCACTACCACTACCACTACCACCACCACTACTACCACTACTACCACCACCACTACCACTACTACTACTACTACTAAGTTTTCGTTCTTAGGTTCAGTCTAACTTGTGATTTTCAAAGTAAAACTGCTTTAAACTAGAAGTGTGATATATTACACTGCGTGACAATCCTCTAGAGTGAGTCCCTTCCCCTACACTGAGGTGGCAACACTGCTCTCTGCATAACACTGACCTATCAGGAACGCTTTCTGAATTATAAACTTATATATTTACTATAACGCGTTCAGCTCACAACTTGTTTCTCACACAGCAACACTTATCCACCAAAGTTATTGTCAATGGATGGATCTACAATTGTATCCCCGCCATTTCCAATTATCTTGCGAAAAATATTTCTTCGGATTTCTGTCTGTTCAAAAATATTCCAAAATTGACGACGATCAAGGTTTTTGTTATTTTGCGGCAAAACTATGAGTCGTAAGAAAGCTTATGGCAGTAACAAAGGTTCATCTTGAGGTGTTCTACAGGATGCAGTAATCGGCTTGTCTAAACACCTCATGGTTGTCGAGCAAATGGATATTTTGTATAAATGTACGAATATGCTATTTTCTCGGTTATTTACTAATCAATATTTTTTTGCTTTACGCCAAATGGTAGCCCTTGATCTACTTCACATTCATCTATCTCCATAGTTTCTGTATCTGCCATAGTTTTTTAGTTATTGCGAAAAACGTGATTTTCAAAAAAAATCAAGGCATACACCTTGCAAAATTTGCAATATTTTTTGAAAAATAGATTTGCTTGAAAATTATTTCCTAGCAGTTACCGGGCATGCTGAACACGAATCTGGCGTCAGTTTTCAGTTACAATGATTAGAAGTCCCTATTTCAGCCACTTCACAATGACATGATACTTCCAGATAGTCCTTAAAAACCACAAATTAGACAAAACTTACTACAAGACATAACAATAGGCTAGGCATTGCTAGATTAATCATGACTTCAATACAACGATCAGTAGTAGTATTTTCAGTATTAGTATTAGTAGTATTAATCCCTATTTGAGCCACCCATGCGATTGTCAAAGTACTTATAAAAACCTAGGCATACTATAGCAATCCTGTGGGACTTCTAATGCCCTCCCATGACTCCTGTAGGATGCCTGAAGGAGCGAAGAGGCCCGTGAAGGACTCTGAAGGATTGTATACAAAGCGAAGGATACTTATAAAAACCTAGGCATACTATAGCAATCCTGTGGGACTTCTAATGCCCTCCCATGACTCCTGTAGGATGCCTGAAGGAGCGAAGAGGCCCGTGAAGGACTCTGAAGGATTGTATACAAAGCGAAGGATACTTTAAAAAATAGTTCTTCCTCCTCCCTTCCTTGTCCCACCTCCTCCTCCTCCTCCTCCTCGTCCTCGTCCTCCTCCTCCTCCTCCTCCTCCTCCTCCTCCACCACCACCACCACCTCCACCTCCTCCTCCTCCTCCTCGTCCTCTGGTGTCTGTTATTCCTATGTATTATTCCTCCTCCTCCTCGTCCTCTGGTGTCTGTTATTCCTATGTATTATTCCTCCTCCTCCTCCTCCTCCTCTAACTCTTCCTCTTCCTCCTCCTCCTCCTCCTCCTCCTCCTCCTCCTCCTCCTCCTCCTCCTCCTCCTCCTCCGCCTCCTTCCTGGGCCTATGGTATTTATACAATATTTATAAATGCTCCTATATGAGATCAGGGTGGGCGGCCTCGTCACTGCATGGGACAGCTGGGACCCTCACTAGTAAGGGCGCTGGCACACGAGCCATTTGTGGTGGCCGCGCCGTGACCACACCATCCGCTGTTACACGCGTTTTGTATCTGGCCTGAGGGACCGTGTGTAGGGTTACCGTGGCAGAGACAACACTATATATTTTATTTCCTTTAGTACTTCAGTTCACTCACTCATATACAGGGAGGTCCCGTTATACCAGCATTCGGTATGCGAGAATCCGATGATATGAGATGTGTAAATTAGGGTCTATTTTCAATATACGAGATGTGTAAATTAGGGTCTATTTTCAATATACGAGATGTGTAAATTAGGGTCTATTTTCAATATACGAGATGTGTAAATTAGGGTCTATTTTCAATATACGAGATGTGTAAATTAGGGTCTATTTTCAATATACGAGATGTGTAAATTAGGGTCTATTTTCAATATACGAGATGTGTAAATTAGGGTCTATTTTCAATATACCAGATGTGTAAATTAGGGTCTATTTTCAATATACGAGATGTGTAAATTAGGGTCTATTTTCAATATATGAGATGTGTAAATTAGGGTCTATTTTCAATATATGAGATGTGTAAATTAGGGTCTATTTTCAATATACGAGATGTGTAAATTAGGGTCTATTTTCAATATACGAGATGTGTAAATTAGGGTCTATTTTCAATATACGAGATGTGTAAATTAGGGTCTATTTTCATTATACGAGATGTGTAAATTAGGGTCTATTTTCATTATACGAGATGTGTAAATTAGGGTCTATTTTCAATATACCAGATCGAAAATCCAATGTTACGACATTCAAACTTGGGTGAGTCAAATTACCAAGTTATTTACTAAAGAAAATTACAAGTTATTTACTAAAGAAAATTACAAGTTATTTACTAAAGAAAATTACAAGTTATTTACTAAAGAAAATTACAAGTTATTTACTAAAATTATAAAGTCATTTACTGACTATGATTTGACCTAAGGTTGTACGATAATCAATCTGAAAATATGATAATTCTGGTGGCTCGGTACCACAATGTGGCCTACAAAAGTTCACATCCTGGACGATGTACAATGATTCAGATGCCCAGAGAGGAGTGTGTGGGCAGTGGAGGAGGTCTGGGCACCCCTCCCTTGTCCCTCACCTACCCTGCCCTCTCCAGTCTAGTGTATCCCGCGGCAGCACCGAGGATCTTTCCCCTTCCCCAAGTGATCAAGGGCAGGAGGCAAGAACTCTATCCCAGTCATCCCTGCAAACGCAGTCACCCCTGTTTTATCTCCAGCCTCGGAGAGAGCAAACAGGGACTCTCAGCTGGCTACGTGCCAGCTGCCTGCCTCCCCACACATAATAACATTACCACTTGTGAGTGTTAATAATATATTTTATCCAAAAAAACGAAATTTATTTTCCAAAAAACGTAAAACACGCTAAAGAAATGCCATTATGAGACTCTCAAGAAATATGCATGAACTTAATATTCGCTTAAACTCTTCGTCATTTAATATTTTGCAGGAAAACTTTTTACATGGAGAATATGAATAGAAGCGGAATTTCATTAGCTTTCCATTGATATATTTCGTTATCTGATATATAAATTAGAACCATGCATACATTAGCGTTAACTAAATAAATAACACCATCCATCGGGAAAAATTACCAGATTTCACGATGTTATTTATTTAGTTAACGTTAATTTATGCATGGTTCTAATTCATTGATCAGATAACGAAATATATCAATGGAAAGCTAATGAAATTCTGCTTCTATTCATATTGTCCATGTAAAAAGTTTTCCTGCAAAATATTAAATGACGAAGAGTTGAAGTGAATATTAAGTTCATGCATATTTCTTGAGAGTCTCATAATGGCCTTTCTTTAGTGTGTTTTACGGGTTTGTATTTGATAATATTACAGAACAAACATTTCCGAGGATGACAGTATATCTTTTATACTGATAAACATATATTTGGTAGGGGAAAATGACCCTAAGCTGGCTAACACGGGCGGCAAGGGGAGTTTGTTGGTCCTCCAGCTCGCATCTCCCGCGCCTGTCACAGCCACAACAAGGGCTGTGACGTCACGTGCAAGACACCTATCGTCTATTTTTGTTATTAAGGTCAAAATGCAGTGAGGAAGCCACGCCCCCTGCCTGCCCTTCTATGCTACGGGACAGCTGATTGGTGCATTCCTCGTATCATCACCACCCATCACAATATCTTCACTACTTAACAGCGGCGTGACCACTGCACACAGCAATCTTCACTACTTAACAGCGGCGTGACCACTGGACACAGCAATCTTCACTACTTAACAGCGGCGTGACCACTGGACACAGCAATCTTCACTACTTAACAGCGGCGTGACCACTGCACACAGCAATCTTCACTACAAAGGGTGACAAAATCAAACACCTCTGTATGAAGATGCTGTGTGCAGTGGTCACGCCGCTTAAGTAGTGAAGATTGCTGTGTGCAGTGGTCACCCCGCTGTTAAGTAGTGAAGATTGCTGTGTGCAGTGGTCACGCCGCTGTTAAGTAGTGAAGATTGCTGTGTGCAGTGGTCACGCCGCTGTTAAGTAGTGAAGATATTGTGATGGGTGGTGATGATACGAGGAATGCACCAATCAGCTGCCCCGTAGCATAGAAGGGCAGGCAGGGGGCGTGGCTTCCTCACTGCATTTTGACCTTAATAAACAAAATAGACGATAGCTATAACACAAGATATAACACAGACAGCCTACAGAACAGATAGAAGACCTTAACCCCTTCACGCCCAGATCTAGTAGTAGT
>JACEEZ010025239.1:106129-108629 GCA_016584305.1 Chionoecetes opilio | reverse complement strand
GGGGTTAAAATGCCTACAAAGGGTTTTTTGGGGAAATTAATTTGTCTCATCAAAATTCGTTATCTCGGCTTACTTAGGGGTCGAAATGGACCTTTTTATGCACTATTTAGGGTGAAAAAGCTATTATTTGTCATTGTTAGGGCTTAAAACGGCTACAAAGGGTTTTTTAGGGAAATTTGGTCTCTTATCAAATTTCGTTATCTCGGCTTACTTAGGGGTCGAAATGGTTCTTTTTATCCATTATTTAGGGTGAAAAAGCTATTATTAGTCATTATTAGGGGTTGAAATGGCTATGAAGGGTTATTTTGAGAAATCTGGTCTCCTATCAAATGTTGTTTATGTCCTCTAGGCTTATTTAGGAGTTGCCAGGCGTCATCACGTCTCAAAATCATGAAAAATTACATTCTGATATTAATTTGCAGTGAAAATATCTTGAAAGGCTTTTTTTGAGAAATTGATCAGCTTATTATGTGTCCTATTCCCTTCCCTTCTCTTCCCTTCCCTCCCTTCCCTTCCCTTCACTCTCCCCTTCCCTTCACTCTCCCCTTCCCTTCCCAATTCCCTTCCCTTCCCTACGATCTCCCCTTCCCTTCCCTACGATCTCTCCTTCCCTTTCCTTAATTCCCTTCCCTCTTCCTTTCCCTTCCCTTCCCTTCCCTTCCCTTCCCTCCTCATCCCTTCCCTTCCCAATTCCCTTCCCTTCACTCTTCCCATCCCTTCCCTCCCCTTCCCTGCCCTTGGCGCCAAGCGATCAGCTGGGTGGCGGAGGAGGCGGCAGACCAGTTTTGGCGCGAAAATACAAAACATTGCTACCGCGTAATATTTTCCCACATTCTACCCCATAGGACCATTTTACCATCCATTTTAAAACGCCAAAACAACCCAAAATTAACTAAATAATATATCCGGAGCAATTCTATATCACTAGGTACTTCAATAAACGAGTACTTTCAACAAATAAGCTGGAAAAAGCCTTGATTTTAAACCAGAAATAGGGAAAAACTGGTTCACAAATAGAGTGGTGAATGATTGGCATATACTCAGTAATGGGGTAGTTAGTGGGGAGTCATTAGGGCGCTTTAAAAGGAGGCTGGACAGTGTTATGGATGTAGTAGTAGCAGCAGTAGTAGTAGTAGTAGTAGTAGTAGTAGTAGTAGTAGTTAGTGGGGAGTCATTAGGGAGCTTTAAAAGGAGGCTGGACAGTGTTATGGATGTAGTAGTAGTAGCAGTAGTAGTAGTAGTAGTAGTAGTAGTAGTAGTAGTAGTTAGTGGGGAGTCATTAGGGAGCTTTAAAAGGAGGCTGGACAGTGTTATGGATGTAGTAGTAGTAGCAGTAGTAGACAGGTAGTTAGTGGGGAGTCATTAGGGCGCTTTAAAAGGAGGCTGGACAGTGTTATGGATGTAGTAGTAGTAGCAGTAGTAGACAGGTAGTTAGTGGGGAGTCATTAGGGAGCTTTAAAAGGAGGCTGGACAGTGTTATGGATGTAGTAGTAGTAGCAGTAGTAGACAGGTAGTTAGTGGGGAGTCATTAGGGAGCTTTAAAGGGAGGCTGGACAGTGTCATGGATGGGGATGAAAGGTGGATGTAGGTAGTGTTAGGTGACAGGAACTACCACGTGTAGGTCTCCCAGCCTCTTGTAGCTTCCTTATTTTCAAATGTTCTTCCTACTACTACTACTATTCTGAATCTCCTACTACTACTGCTACTACCACCACTACTACTACTATTCTGAATCTCCTACTACTGCTACTACCACTACAACTACTACTATTCTGAATCTTCTACAACTGCTACTACCACTACTATTCTGAATCTTCTACTACTGCTACTACCACCACTACTACTACTACTACTACTACTACTACTACTACCACCACTACTACTACTACTACTACTACCACTACTACTCTTATTAGATTATTCTTGCTATAGACAGTGTTATGGATGGGGATGAAAGGTGGATGTAGGTACCGTAGATAACACTATAGTCGCCAGTCACTCGCCACTGCACTAATGTCGCCAGGCACACTATATTACGCATTCTAGCATCACTACAGCCTTGTATGTGCCACTGAAGAGACATGCACAGTAGTTTATATTATGTACATCACACTACATGTCTTCAGTGGCACATACAAGGCTGTAGTGATGCTAGAATGCGTAATATAGTGTGCCTGGCGACATTAGTGCAGTGGCGAGTGACTGGCGACTATAGTGTTGTCTACGGTAATACATTTTGACCTATTTCTAGATAAACTTACCTATTATACCCTATTTTGCACTTACCATGACGTGAAAGTAAATATATAGACTGATAAAACCTATCTATATATCTTGCAGGCAGATATATAGCCTGATAAAACCTATCTATATATCTTGTAGGCAGATATATAGCCTGATAAAACCTATCTATATATCTTGCAGGCAGATATATAGCCTGATAAAACCTATCTATATATCTTGTAGGCAGATATATAGCCTGATAAAACCTATCTATATA
>JACEEZ010025239.1:76129-101129 GCA_016584305.1 Chionoecetes opilio | reverse complement strand
GCGTTGTGTTGACATGGACGAATGGTCAACTTTGGCGCCAAAAAAATCGCCTTGCTGTCTCCCTAATCAGTCATTCATCAAACAATAAGTTACTAAGTCATTGCTAAGTCACTTCCCGTGTTTGTAACTTATATATTAACTATGGGGTTATGATAAAGACAATGCATGTGTTTATAAGGGTCTATGATGTGGTTTTAACCCCAAAATACGGTTGGAATGCAGGCAGAAACAGCGAAGCATTGTGACAAAAACACGCTAATATTTGAAATGAAGGAAAATAGTTGAAGGGAAATTAAAGATTCGAAACATTTAGACACCCCCCCCTCTCTCCCTTCACACCCCCCTCTCCCCCCTACAGCCTCTTCCCGCAGAACACCCCACACCCCAACCCCCCCCAAACCCCCCCGAAACCCCCCCATCGTCTCACCTTCCCTCCCCTCGCAACCCCCCACCCCGGTCCTCCCTCACTCCCTCCTACCCCAACACCGGGTTTGGGAGGATTTTCGTTTTTGAAAATGAAAAAGTGAAATAACTCGCTTATTCGGCCTTATTTCGCCGTCCTTGTTGTCTTATATATTAGCACTGGATAATGGCGTAAATTTTGACACCCTTTGAGCGTCTGTAGGCAAGAAATGAGGCTGTAATATGCCAAAATATGGTGAAAAACGTGAATTTTGCCAAAATATATTTCTATACCATACATCAGTCAGAAAATCTTATATAACACAAACATTCGGAAATCCAAAAACAATCAACTGTTATTTAAACGATTTTACCGTAAATGCGGTAATAACGGTTTTGGGAACATCGTGTTTGGTAAGTTTGGGAGAGTTTTATAACCGAAAATCGATTTCTAAACCAGACATCTGACAGAAAATCGTAAAGAACAAAATAATTCTCAAATCTAAAATAAATAAACATTTACTCCTAGTAATATTTACGTACAGTTGATAATAATGGTTTTGGTAGCTATGGGCTGCTCGCCGACTGCCGCGCCACGGCAGTCGGCGTGGTGTGGTGGGCATCACCCTTCACCTAAAAATCAATTTCTAAACCAGACATCAGACAGAAAATCTTATAGAACACAACCATTCGAAAATCCCCAAAAAATAAGCTTTTATTCGTAACGATTTTACCGTAAAAGCGGTAATAACAGTTTTGGGAACATCGTGTTTCCATGTGGTCCGGCCGGGGAGCAGATCGAGTTAACCGAAAATCAATTTCTAAACTAGACAATAGACAGAAAATCTTATTGAACACAAACATTCAGAAATCCCAAAACAATCAACTGTTATTCAAACGATTTTACCGTAAATGCGGTAATAACGGTTTTGGGAACATCGTGTTTGGTAAGTTTGGGAGAGTTTTATAACCGAAAATCGATTTCTAAACCAGACATCTTACAGAAAATCGTATAGAACAAAATAATTCTCAAATCTAAAATAAATAAACATTTATTCCTAGTAATATTTACGTACAGTTGATAATAATGGTTTTGGTAGCTATGGGCTGCTCGCCGACTGCCGCGCCACGGCAGTCGGCGTGGTGTGGTGGGGATCAACCTTCTTCTAAAAATCAATTTCTAAACCAGACATCAGACAGATTATCTTATAGAACACAACCATTCGAAAATCCCCCCAAAAAAAGCTTTTATTCAAACGATTTTACCGTGAAAGCGGTAATAACGGTTTTGGGAACATCGTGTTTGCTAACAGTAGTAGGAAATTCAGAATAGTAGTAGCAGTAGTAGTAGTGGTGGTAGTAGCAGCAGTAGTAGGAGATTCATAATAGTAGTAGCAGTAGTAGTAGTGGTGGTAGTAGCAGCAGTAGTAGGAGATTCAGAATAGTAGTAGCAGTAGTAGTAGTGGTGGTAATAGCAGCAGTAGTAGGAGATTCAGAATAGTAGTAGCAGTAGTAGTAGTGGTGGTAGTAGCAGCAGTAGTAGGAGATTCAGAATAGTAGTAGCAGTAGTAGTAGTGGTGGTAGTAGCAGCAGTAGTAGGAGATTCAGAATAGTAGTAGCAGTAGTAGTAGTGGTGGTAGTAGCAGCAGTAGTAGGAGATTAAGAATAGTAGTAGCAGTAGTAGTAGTGGTGGTAGTAGCAGCAGTAGTAGGAGATTAAGAATAGTAGTAGTAGTAGTAGTAGTAGTAGTAGCAGCAGCAGTAGTAGGAGATTCAGTATAGTAGTAGCAGTAGTAGTAGTGGTGGTAGTAGCAGCAGTAGTAGGAGATTCAGAATAGTAGTAGCAGTAGTAGTAGTGGTGGTACTAGTAGCAGCAGTAGTAGGAGATTCAGAATAGTAGTAGCAGTAGTAGTAGTGGTGTAGTAGCAGCAGTAGTAGAGATTCAGTATAGTAGCAGTAGTAGTAGTGGTGGTAGTAGCAGCAGTAGTAGGAGATTCAGAATAGTAGTAGCAGTAGTAGTAGTGGTGGTAGTAGCAGCAGTAGTAGGAGATTCAGAATAGTAGTAGCAGTAGTAGTAGTGGTGGTAGTAGCAGCAGTAGTAGGAGATTCAGAATAGTAGTAGTAGTAGTAGTAGGAAGAACATAAGAACATAAGGAAGCTACAAGAGGCTGTGAGACCTACACGTGGTAGTTCCTGTTACTTAACACTACCTACATCCACCTTTCATCCCCATCCATAACACTGTCCAGCCTCCTTTTAAAGCTCCCTAATGACTCCCCACTAACTACCTGTCTACTGAGTCCATGCCAATCATTCACCACCCTATTTGTGAACCACTAACTACCTGTCTACTGAGTCCATGCCAATCATTCACCACCCTATTTGTGAACCACTAACTACCTGTCTACTGAGTCCATGCCAATCATTCACCAACCTATTTGTGAACCACTAACTACCTGTCTACTGAGTCCATGCCAATCATTCACCACCCTATTTGTGAACCACTAACTACCTGTCTACTGAGTCCATGCCAATCATTCACCACCCTATTTGTGAACCACTAACTACCTGTCTACTGAGTCCATGCCAATCATTCACCACCCTATTTGTGAACCAGTTTTTCCCTATTTCTTACTTTAAATTACGCTTTTCTAGCTTGAAACTCAGCTTATTTGTTGAAAGGACTCATTTATTTAAGTACCTAGTGATATAGAATTGCTGTGGGTATATTATTTAGTTAATTTTGGGTTGAATTTGGGTTTTAAATGAATGGTAAAATGGTCCTATGAGTTGGCATGCTGGTTAATATTACGTGGTTCATCACCATCCCTTTTGTTTACCTTGATGATGATGATGATTGTTGTTATTGTTGTTGTAGTGTAATGGAGATATTGGCACCCACTCCCACGCCTGTGACAGCACCCTAGGACACCACCAGGCATGTGAGACATATAAGAACATAAGAACATAAGAAAATAAGGAAGCTACAAGAGGCCGTGAGACCTACACGTGGTAGTTCCTGTCACCTAACACTACCTACATCCACCTTTCATCCCCATCCATAACACTGTCCAGCCTCCTTTTAAAGCTCCCTAATGACTCCCCACTATCTACTACTACTACTACTACATCCATAACACTATCCAGCCTCCTTTTAAAGCTCCCTAATGACTCCCCACTAACTACTACTACTACTACTACATCCATAACACTATCCAGCCTCCTTTTAAAGCTCCCTAATGACTCCCCACTAACTACTACTACTACTACATCCATAACACTATCCAGCCTCCTTTTAAAGCTCCCTAATGACTCCCCACTAACTACTACTACTACATCCATAACACTATCCAGCCTCCTTTTAAAGCTCCCTAATGACTCTACACTAACTACCTGTCTACTGAGTCCATGCCAATCATTCACCACCCTATTTGTGAACCACTAACTACCTGTCTACTGAGTCCATGCCAATCATTCACCACCCTATTTGTGAACCCTAAACTACCTGTCTACTGAGTCCATGCCAATCATTCACCACCCTATTTGTGAACCACTAACTACCTGTCTACTGAGTCCATGCCAATCATTCACCACCCTATTTGTGAACCACTAACTACCTGTCTACTGAGTCCATGCCAATCATTCACCACCCTATTTGTGAACCACTAACTACCTGTCTACTGAGTCCATGCCAATCATTCACCACCCTATTTGTGAACCACTAACTACCTGTCTACTGAGTCCATGCCAATCATTCACCACCCTATTTGTGAACCACTAACTACCTGTCTACTGAGTCCATGCCAATCATTCACCACCCTATTTGTGAACCACTAACTACCTGTCTACTGAGTCCATGCCAATCATTCACCACCCTATTTGTGAACCACTAACTACCTGTCTACTGAGTCCATGCCAATCATTCACCACCCTATTTGTGAACCACTAACTACCTGTCTACTGAGTCCATGCCAATCATTCACCACCCTATTTGTGAACCACTAACTACCTGTCTACTGAGTCCATGCCAATCATTCACCACCTATTTGTGAACCACTAAACTACCTGTCTACTGAGTCCATGCCAATCATTCACCACCCTATTTGTGAACCACTAACTACCTGTCGACTGAGTCCATGCCAATCATCACCACCCTATTTGTGAACCACTAACTACCTGTCTACTGAGTCCATGCCAATCATTCACCACCCTATTTGTGAACCACTAACTACCTGTCTACTGAGTCCATGCCAATCATTCACCACCCTATTTGTGAACCACTAACTACCTGTCTACTGAGTCCATGCCAATCATTCACCACCCTATTTGTGAACCACTAACTACCTGTCTACTGAGTCCATGCCAATCATTCACCACCCTATTTGTGAACCACTAACTACCTGTCTACTGAGTCCATGCCAATCATTCACCACCCTATTAGTGAACCAGTTTCTCCCTATTTCCTTTCTAAATCTACGCCCTTCCAGCTTGCATCCGTGACTTCTTGTTCTACCCTGGTTAAGAGCCGTCAGAACTTTTCCTACCTCTCCTTTATTAAATCCCTTGACCCACTTAAAACACTTCTATCAGATCGCCCCTTACTCTGACTTTGACTTTGTGTAAAAACCTTACTCTTACTCTTAAACTCTTGACCTTAAAAAACCTTTAAACTCTTAAAAAACCTTTCTTACTCTTTAAACCTTACTCTTACTCTTAAACCTTGACCTTACTCTTACTCTGACTTTGACCTCGTGTAAAACGTATATACTGTCAGACAACTCTTCACCCAGATAGCAGTGTTTCAGTAGTAGTGTTCCAGGCAGGGTAGTGTTCTAGGCAAGGGCACATAGGCTTGCAATGTTCTATGTTCTCCTGTAATTACTACTCTGCAGTCAATGTTGCCGCCATGCTTTACCCAGGATCAGAATGGGTATATCTTGTCAAGCAGCTATTCACCCAGGGAGCAGTGTTTCAGTGCGTGTGTGTGAGGTGTAGCTACTCGGGCAAGGGTAGCTGCTGAGATCGCTACACCTGTCGTGGTCCTCTGTCGTGTAAAAGTCATGAATGTCTGGAGTGTGGCAAAAGATTTACCACAAAGTCTAGCCTCACCACACACACCCTGACACACAGTGGTGTTAAAAGTTATGAATGTCTAGAAACAGCCTCACTGACTGATATTTGATGCCAGGAGAAGGGAATACTACACTTCTTCTTAATGTCAGCTGTGTTTTATCAGAGTTAACCCTATTATCAGGTAAACACAGGCATAGTTAACCCTATTATCAGGTAAACACAGGCATAATTAACCCTATTATCAGGTAAACACAGGCATAGTTAACCCTATTATCAGGTAAACACAGGCATAGTTAACCCTATTATCAGGTAAACACAGGCATAATTGAGTGATATTTGATGCCAGGAGAAGGGAATACTACACTTCTTCTTAATGTCAGCTGTGTTTTATCAGAGTTAACCTATTATCAGTAAACACAGGTATAGTAACCTATTATCAGGTAAACACAGGCATAATTGACTGATATTTGATGCCAGAGAAGGGAATACTACACTTCTTCTTAATGTCAGCTGTGTTTTATCATAGTTAACCCTATTATCAGGTAAACACAAGCATAGTTAACCCTATTATCAGGTAAACACAGGCATAATTGACTGATATTTGATGCCAGGAGAAGGGAATACTACACTTCTTCTTAATGACAGCTGTATTTGATCATAGTTAACCCTATTATCAGGTAAACACAGGCATAGTTAACCCTAGTATCAGGTAAACACAGGCATAGTTAACCCTAGTATCAGGTAAACACAGGCATAGTTAACCCTAGTATCAGGTAAACACAGGCATAGTTGACCCTATTATCAGGTAAACACAGGCATCATTTTAACCAGGAGACCTTAAGATAACATGGAATTTTGCCTCGGTAAATAAAATACACTAGTTTGTCCTTGGAAAAAAAAAAATCACAATTTCTTCAGTAAATATTGAAGTTTTTTTTTCATAGGGTGTTGAAGGATGAATGATACTATACACTATTTCGTTAACTTATTCATGTATTGTCTTCATACGTAACACGGCAAATACGCCTGGCACAATAATCCCTAATAATAATAATAATAATAATAATAATAATATGAGAATGACACACACATACACACACACAAACATATGCATTGTAAACATGAGGTATCTATAAAAATAAAACGTACACATGACTGTTAATTCCGAAACATTACGCACACACGCGCACACAGACACGATAACCCACCACTACACATAGGTACACATAACAAAAAAACGCACATGTGTACGTTTAGAAAAGGCTCTTGTGTTTCATCTGTTGAAATGTTGTGAACGCGTCGAAAACACACACACATACATACATACACGAGAAGCTGGCGCACACACACATACATACATGAGAATCTGGCGCACACACACACATGCGTACACGAGAAGCTGACGTACACACACACATGCGTACACAAGCTGCTGGTATACACACACACATGCGTACACGAGCTGGCGTACACACACACACATACATACATGAGAAACTAGCATACACACACACACACATACGTACACGAGAAACTAGCGTACACACACACACACATACGTACATGAGAAGCTGGCACACACACACATGCATACACGAGAAGCTGGTATACACACACACACACATACATACATGAGAAACTAGCGTACACACACACACACACATGCGTACACGAGAAGCTGGCATACACACACACACATACATACATGAGAAACTAGCGTACACACACATTCGTACATGAGAAAATAGCGTACACACACACACTCATACGTACACGAGAAGCTGACGTACACACACACACACACACGCACACAGAAATTTTACCATCCCATAAAAAAAAAAAATAAACAGAATTTTTATATTTCTGCTAACTCCTATAGGCCTGAGTCCCGTACATAGGCCTACATGCATACAGACATACTCTCACCTACTCCAAAAAACCACTAATTTACGAACCGCCAAAATAAACACTAATTTACAAACCGCCTGAAAAAACCGCTAATTTACAAAAAAAAAACGAAAAAACGGCAGAAAAAAAAACGAAAAAACCGCTAATTTACCCCAAAAAAATCCCGAAAATGCCAAAAAAAAAAAAAAAAAAAAAAAAAAAAGAGAACTTACAAACCGGCGAAAAAAAACCTAGCGATTCAAAACCATGCATACATACATACAGGCCTACATACATACATACATACAGGCCTACATACATACATACATACAGGCCTACATACATACATACATACATACATACATACATGCCTACATACATACATACATACATACATACATACATACATACATACATACATACATACCCTCACCACTCCCTGTCACTCCCACACTCACGCCGAAGCACCTTAAGAGGAGGAAAGCGTCTGTCCGTACGTAAGTCTCTAACTACAAAATACCAACGAAAAAACGCGAATTTACAAACCGCCGAAAAAAAACCTAAAAAACCGAAATAACGCGAAAAGCCTAAAAAAACGCTAATAATTTTTTTTAAATCATGAAAAAACCCCTAATAAAAAATAATAATAAAAAAAAAAAACCGCTAATAAAAATTTAAAAAAACCCGAAAAAACCGCTAATAATAAAAAAATCATGAAAAAACTGCTAATAAAAAAAAAAAAACTAAAAAACCGCCAATAAAAATTTTTAAAAACCCGAAAAAACCGCTAAAAAAAAAACGAAAAAACCGCTAATAAAATTTTTAAAAATCAAGCGTTAATAAAAAAATAATGAAAAAACCGCTAATAATAATAATAATAATAAAAAAAAACGCTAATAAATTTTTTTTTTTTTTTTTTATAAACCGAAGAAAAACCGAGAACTTACAAACCGCCGAAATAAACCGTAGCGATTCAAAACCCCTGACTTACGATGAACGGCGAATGCACAAGGAATGATGGGAGCACAGGCACGGCAACGACCATAATAATAATATAATAACAATAATAATAACAACAATAATGATGACGATGATACCAATAACAAATCTATTATTCAGACATTGATTACATTTTTGTCATTAACATTATTTGGCATACTGTTCATAATAATAATAATAATAATAATAATAATAATGATGATGATGACGATGGATAGTGGAATGCAATATCTGGGAACTCTCTCTCTGTCTCTCTCTCTCTCTCTCACTCACTCACTCACTCACTCACACTCACCTCTCTCTCTCTCTCTCTCTCTCTCTCTCTCTGTGTGGAAGACTCAAGTAACCTATCAATCTGTCTCACGTATATAACAATAGTAGTAGTAGTAGTAGTAGTGGTGATGGTAGTAGTGGTAGTGGTGGTGGTGGTGGTAGCAGTAGTAGTAGTAATAATAATAGTGGTAGTAGAAGTAGTGGTAATAGTAGCAGTAGTAGTAGTAGTAGTAGTAGTGGTAGTGGTAGTGGTAGTGGTGGTAATAGTAATAGTAATAGTGGTGGTGGTGGTGGTGATGGTGGCAGTAGTAGTAGTAATAATAGTAGTGGTAGTAGAAGTAGTGGTAATAGTAGCAGTAGTTGTAGTAGTGGTGGTAATAGCAGCAGTAGTAGTAGTAGCAGCTAGTTGTAGTAATAGTAGTGGTAGTAGTAGTAGTAACATTCCTAACTCACTCACACACCCACACCCACACACCCTACCCACCCACCCACACCCCCACACCCACCCACCCCCACACACTCACACACACCCACACCCAAAACCAAACACACACACAGCACCCCCACACACTACCCACCACCCACTACACACTCACACACACACACACCACCCACTACCCACCCACACACACACACACACAGCACCCCACCCACACACACACACACCCCCCCCCCACACACACACACCCAGCACCTTGTATAAATAGCACACAGTTAGGAATATTTTCTTTACGTCAGAAATTGCAGTAAAATCATCTTCAGTTTTCTGCTAATACCTAGAAAACCATATTGACGTTATGCTTAAAAACATATATATATAATACTTAAACACACACACACACACACACACACACAACACATACATACACACACACACACATATATACATACATACACACACACATACATATACATACACACACGCACATAGATGATATATATAAATTGAAAGTATGTGTTGTTGTATGAATATGTCTTTACTAATGCATGAGAGAGAGAGAGAGAGAGAGAGAGAGAGAGAGAGAGAGAGGAGCCTAGAGAGAGAGAGAGAGAGAGAGAAGGGCCTAGAGAGAGAGAGACTGACAGACAGACAGAGACAGGGAAGGGCCTAGAGAGAGAGAGAGAAGGCCTAGAGAGAGAGAGGAGAAGGGCCTAGAGAGAGAGAGAGAGAGAGAGACAGACAGGGAAGGGCCTAGAGAGAGAGAGAGAAGAGAGAGAGAGAGAGAGAGAGAGAGAGAGAGAGAGAGAGGGAAGAGCCTAGAGAGAGAGAGAGAGAGAGACAGGGAAGAGCCTAGAGAGAGAGAGAGAGAATTCATACTACTATAAGAATCCAACAATAAAGAGAGAGAGAGGAGAGAGGAGAGAGAGAGAGAGAGAGAGAGAGAGAGAGAGAATGACAGTAGATAAAATAAGTAGAGGAAAACACATCATCATAATAATAATAATAATAATAATAATAATAATAATAATTACAAAAACATTGAACTATGATAACATTATTTGGCACCCATTCTCTCTCACACACACACATACGTACACACACACACACACACACGTACACACACACACACACACGTACACACATTTCCTGAGTTACTTCAAATTATTAATGGAATGTGTAGACTCTCTCTCTCTCTCTCTCACTCTCTTAAATAATGTGTTTCTTTACAAATTATCTTCCTCTTCCTCTTCTTTAAGCCTTCCTCCTCCTCCTCTTCCTCTTCTTCTTTAAGCCTTCCTCCTCCTCCTCTTCTTCTTCTTCCTCTTCTTCTCGTCCTCCTCCTCTTCTTCTTCTTCCTCCTCCTCTTCTTCCTCCTCCTCCTCGTAACATATATAGTTGCATTTGTTTGTGTGTGCGTTTGTGTGTTTGTGATTCTTGGGTAAATAGAGGTATTTCTCTCTCTCTCTCTCTCTCTCCCTTCCTCCTCTCTCTCTCTCTCTCTCTCTCTCTCTCTCTCTCATTGGTCCTATCTTTAATACACATTGTTATTTTGCTTCTCATATACTCTCTCTCTCTCTCTCTCTCTCTGTCTGTCTGTCTGTCTGTCTGTCTGTCTGTCTGTCTGTCTGTCTGTCTGTCTGTCTGTCTGTCTGTCTGTCTGTCTGTCTGTCTCTCTCATTCCAAATCTATTCCCTTAACACGGCACTAGCCAAGCAGACGTAGCCAGAGTTGGGCAGTATTTAAACACATCTGTAGTTAACCCCTTGAGGCCCAGAGAGTAATTGCCATGGTAATTTGTGTACCATTAGACGCTTTGTAGTGAGTCTAAGCAATGTTTTATAGCTATGACCTGTTTAGTATCCTTGTCCACTAACTACTGTGGTATATTCAGTGACTTTTCCTTATTTTATGGCTGACAACAGACCATTTTATATAGCAAAGGAAAGATCTGGGCGTCAAGGGGTTACTACTACTACACTACTGTCTACTACTACACTACTGTCTACTACTACTACAACTACTACTACTACTACTGTCTACTACTACTACAACTACTACTACTACTACTACTACACTACTGTCTACTACTACTACAACTACTACTACTACTACTACTACAACTACTACTACTACTACTACAACTACTACTACTACTACTACTACTACTACAGACCATTTTATATAGCAAAGGAAAGATCTGGGCGTGAAGGGGTTAACACTACTACTACTACTACTACTACTACTGTCTACTACTACTACTACTGTCTACTACCACTACTACTACAACACTACTGTCTAGTCTACTACTACTTCACTACTGTCTACTACTACTACTACTACAGACCATTTTATATAGCCAAGGAAAGATCTGGGCGTCAAGGGGTTACTACTACTACTACTACTACTACACTACTACTACACTACTACTACTACTACTACTTCACTACTGTCTACTACTACTACTACTACAGACCATTTTATATAGCCAAGGAAAGATCTGGGCGTCAAGGGGCTAAAATTTGTGTGTATTTAAAATGTATTTATAAATATATTTAAATACAATTGATGTATTTAGTGCCCAGCTCTGACTACTACTACTACTACTACTACTACTACTACTACTACTACTACTACTACTACCACCACTACTACTACTACTACTACTACAATCGTGGCATACAATACAGAACACAAACATTCCTTCAAGCATAATAAGTCAACAACATTTCTTCTTCAATATTTACATCAACATTAAAAAAAAAATTCCCTTCCCTCTCCACAAAAAAAAAAAAAAAAAAAAAAAATAACATTCAACATTCCCCCCCCCCCCAAAAAAAATTAATAACATTCAACATTTTTCCGCACCCCCCCCAAAAAAATAATAACATTAAAAAAAAATTCCGCCCCCCCCCCCCAAAAAAAACCGTCTCTTAAAAAAAAAATCTCCGAACCGTCAACATTTTTTTCCAACATCCGAACGTAATGTAATTTTTTTCTCCCTTCCGACATTATTCAAGCGCTATCACACACACACACACACACACACACACATACACACACACACACACGCACACACTCCCTGGTCATATAATAATAATAATAATAATAATAATAATAACAATAATAACAATAATAATAATAAACTTTGTACAAAACTGCATCATGAAAAAACGCACATGTGAACGTATTTGTGTGTGTGCGTATCTGTGTGTGCGTATCCGTGTGTAGGAGACATTATTAGGTGTGTGTGTGTGTGTGCGTGTATGTATGTATGTGTGTGTGTGTGTGTGTATCTGTATATGTGTGTGTGTGTGTCTGTGTGTGTGTGCGTATCTGTGACTGTATAGGAATCATTAGGTGTGTACGTATACATATGTGTGTGTGTGTGTGTGTGCGTGTGTGTGTGTGTGTGTGTGTGTGTGTGTGTGTGTGTGTGTATGTGTGTGTGTGTGTGTGTGTGTGTACGTGTGTGTGTGTGTGTACGTGTGTTTATAGGGCTGGTGTGGCTTGTGGTGAGGTGGGAGTGGAAGTAGCAGCAGCAGTAGTAGTGGTAGTTAGGGGCGGTAACGGAGTAGCAGTTGTAGTTAGGGGCGGTAATGGAGTAACCGCAGGGCCCATACTCATCTGGATCAGGGATGAGGCGCCTTCTACTTCTGGGTGACACTGCACTACATGTACCTGTTAGGAAGGGAACAGTGTTAGGACCGTAGTAGTAGTAGTAGTAGCAGTTCTCTCATATAAATATAGATGCCCAAATTTTTTTTTTTTTTTTTTTTTCATCACAAAGGACTATATATGTCTGTTAGGAAGGGAACAGTGTTAGGACCGTAGTAGTAGTAGTGGTAGTAGCAGTTCAGCTTTCTCTCATATAAGTACTATAGATGCCCAGATATATATATATTTTTTTTCATCACAAAGGACTATGTGTGTGTTAGGAAGGGAACAGTTAGGACCGTAGTAGTAGTAGTGGTAGTAGCAGTTCAAATTTCTCTCATATAAGTATAGATACCCAGATTTTTTTTTTTTTTTTTACATCACAAAGCAAGACTATATGTATGTTAGGAAGGGAACAGTTAGGACCGTAGTAGTAGTAGTAGTAGTAGTAGCAGTTCAGCTTTCTCTCATATAAGTATAGATGCCCAGATTTTTTTTTTTTTTTTTTTTTTTCATCACAAAAGGACTATGGTTGTGTTAGGAAGGGAACAGTTAGGACCGTAGTAGTAGTAGTAGTAGTAGCAGTTCAGCTTTCTCTCATATAAGTATAGATGCCCAGATATTTTTTTTTTTTTTTTACATCACAAAGGACTACTATATATGTGTGTTAGGAAGGCAAGTGTTAGGACCGTAGTAGTAGTAGTAGTAGTAGCAGTTCAGCTTTCTCTCATATAAGTATAGATGTCTGGAATGAAGACTATATGTATCTGTTAGGACCGTAGTAGTAGTAGTGGTTAATCTGTTAGGAAGGGAACAGTGTTAGGACCGTAGTAGTAGTAGTAGTAGTAGTAGCAGTTCAGCTTATGGAGGCGGGTATTATAATGGAAATGTTAAGGTATCTATGTATGTATCTATGTATGTATGTATGTATGTATGTATGTATCTATGCATGTATGTATGTATGTATGTATGTATGTATGTATGTATGTATCTATGTATGTATGTATGTATGTATGTATCTATGTATGTATGTATGTATGTATGTATGTATGTATGTATGTATGTATGTATGTATGTATGCATGTATGTATGTATCTATGTATGTATGTATGTATGTATCTATGTATGTATCTATGTATGTATGTATGTATGTATGTATGTATCTATGCATGTATGTATGTATGTATTTTATGATGTATGTATGTATGTATCTATGTATGTATGTATGTATGGGTATGTAGTATGTATGATGTATGCATGTATGTAGTATCTATGTATGTATGTATGTATGGATCTATGCATGTATGTATGTATGTATGTATGTATGTAGTATGTATTAGAATGTATGTATGTTGTATGTATGAAATGTATGTATGTATGTATGATAAATGAGATGTAGTATGTATGTATGTATGTATGTATGTTGTATTATGTATGTATGTAGTATGATGTATGTATGTATGTATGTATGTATGTATTTATGTATGTATGTATGTAGATGTTAAGAAATAGCTGGGTTGCAATTCTATTTTTTGTTCTTAGGTCAGTGCTAACTTGTGATTTCAAAGTAAAACTGCTTTAAACTAGAAGTGTGATATATTACACTGCGTGACAATCCTCTAGAGTGAGTCCCTTCCCCTACACTGAGGTGGCAACACTGCTCTCTGCATAACACTGACCTATCAGGAACGCTTTCTCAATTATAAACTTATATATTTACTATAACGCGTTCAGCTCACAACTTGTTTCTCACACAGCCACACTTACCCATCAAAAGTTATTGTCAATGGATGGATCTACAATTGTATCCCCGCCATTTACAATTATCTAGCAAAATTTTTTTCTTCGGATTTCTGGCTGCTCAAAAATATTGCAAAATTGACGAAAATCAGGTTTTTGTTATTTTGCGGCAAAACTATGAGTCGTAAGAAAACTTATGGAAGTAACAAAGGTTCATCTTGAGGTGTTCTACATGACGCAGTCATCGGCTTGTCAAAACACCTCATGGTTGTCGAGAAAATTGATATTTTGTATAAATGTACGAATATGCTATTTTCTCGGTTATTTACCAATCAATATTTTTTTGCTTTACGCCAAATGATAGCCCTTGATCTACTGCACACTTACATTTTTACCTCTTGCATTTATCTGCCATAGTTTTTTAGTTATTGCAAAAAACGTGATTTAAAAAAAAAATCAAGGCATACACCTTGCAAAATTTGCAATATTTTTTGAAAAATAGATTTGCTTGAAAATTAGTTCCTAGCAGTTATCGGGCATGCTGAACACGAATCTGGCGTCAGTTTTCAGTTACAATGATTAGAAGTCCCTATTTCAGCCACTTCACAATGACATGATACTTCCAGATAGTCCTTAAAAACCACAAATTAGACAAAACTTACTACAAGACATAACAATAGGCTAGGCATTGCTAGATTAATCATGACTTCCAATACACGATCAGTAGTAGTATTTTCAGTATTAGTATTAGTAGTATTAATCCCTATTGAGCCACCATGCGATTGTCAAAGTACTATAAAACCTAGGAATACTATAGCAATCCTGTGGGAATTCTAATGCCCTCCCATGACTCCTATAGGAGCCTGAAGGAGCGAAGAGGCCGTGAAGGACTCTGAAGGATTTCATACAAAGCGAAGGATACTTATAAAAACCTAGGCATACTATAGCAATCCTGTGGGAAATTCTAATGCCCTCCCATGACTCCTGTAGAATGCCTGAAGGAGCGAAGAGGCCCGTGAAGGACTCTGAAGGATTGTATACAAAGCGAAGGATACTTATAAAAACCTAGGAATACTATAGCAATCCTGTGGGACTTCTAATGCCCTCCATGACTCCTGTAGATGCCTGAAGGAGCGAAGAGGCCCGTGAAGGACTCTGAAGGATTGTATACAAAGCGAAGGATACTTATAAAAAACCTAGGCATACTATAGCCATCCTGTGGACTTCTAATGCCCTCCCATGACTCCTGTAGGATGCGTGAAGGAGCGAAGAGGCCCGTGAAGGACTCTGAAGGATTGTATACAAAGCGAAGGATACTTATAAAAACCTAGGAATATTATAGCAATCCTGTGGAACTTCTAATGCCCTCCCATGACTCCTGTAGGATGCCTGAAGGAGCGAAGAGGCCCGTGAAGGATTGTATACAAAGCGAAGGATACTTATAAAAACCTAGGCATACTATAGCAATCCTGTGGGACTTCTAATGCCCTCCCATGACTCCTGTAGGATGCCTGAAGGAGCGAAGAGGCCCGTGAAGGACTCTGAAGGATTGCATACAAAGCGAAGGATACTTATAAAAACCTAGGCATACTATAGCAATCCTGTGGGACTTCTAATGCCCTCCCATGACTCGTGTAGGATGCGCGAAGGAGCGAAGAGGCCCGTGAAGGACTCTGAAGGATTGTATACAAAGCGAAGGATACTTATAAAAAATAGTTCTTCCTCCTCCCATTTCCTCTCCTCCCTTCACACACACACACACATACCTACACACACACCCACCCACAGAAACACCCACCCCCACACACACAAACACCCACCCCACAGACACATACCTACACAAACACCCACCCATACACCTACAGACACACACCAACACCCCCCCCACACACACAAACACACCCCCACACACAAACACACCCCCACACCCACCTGTTTCTGGGAGCTGGTGTAGAAGCCAAGGCCACAGATGGTACAGATGTTTTGGGTGCGCGCCAGGTGGCTCTGTGTCTTCTTGTGTCTGTTGAGGTCGCTCTGTGTCACGCCGTTGTAGTTGCAGACATCACAACTGTACAGCTTGATGCCTGGGGGGGGAGGGGGAGTGTCAGGGGGGTCAGGGGGGGGGTATGGGGGGGTGAAAAGACACACAGCAAAAGAGAAACAGACATAGGCCCAGTTCACACTTCACGTTTTTGCTGTCCATAGTCACCGTGCATCTTGTCATCAGTGACTCACAGTATGTCACAGGGGCGTCACTCCCTGCCTGTGTAGTGTGAACACAGGCTCCCCGCGACCACCACATTGCTGGAGCAGAGATGACGTCACTCACCTTGACAGACGCGCGTCCCAGCTCATATTATTCGGAGGTTACAATTCTTTCTACGGGGCTGTGGGAGTGGCGGGGCGACGTCACCGTGCCGTCACCGTGCCGTCACTGATCGCCATGCCCACATAGACATGGACAGCAAATACATATAGTGTGAACCCCGCCATGCAAACCCAGAAACACACACACACACACACAACCGGGTGTTAGCCGGGGGTTTGTGACCCGCCTCCCGGGGTGGTGGCTTCCCCCAACACTAACCACTAAGCAGGAAGGATACAAAATTTGATATGGAGATGGGGCCATAAGAACGTGGCCGTGAGACCTACACGAGGTAGTTCCTGTAAACGAACTACCTCCTGTAAAATACAACTAGGTAAATACAACTAGATAAATACAACTAGAGAATACAACTAGGTAAATACAACTACATGAATACAACTAGATGAATATAACTAGGTAAATACAACTAGATGAATACAACTAGAGAATACAACTAGGTAAATACAGCTAGGTAAATACAACTAGAGAATACAACTAGGTAAATACAGCTAGATGAATACAACTAGATGAATACAACTAGGTAAATACAACTAGGTAAATACAACTAGATGAATACAACTAGAGAATACAACTAGATGAATACAACTAGGTAAATACAACTAGATGAATACAACTAGGTAATCACTAGTGGAACTAGTGCTGATGGATTACGACAGAGAATCACAGTGATCACAGATGTACCTTAGATGTCTGCAGGTTAAATTGAATACAACTAGAGATTATAGATAATAAACTAGTATAATACAACTAGATGAATAAAACAGAGAATACAATTTCATGCTACTGTTACTTTGATTGCTGTTGGTTCGGGAATATCACAGTATCAATTGTGGGTGGGGGAGGGGGGGGTTTGGGGGGTTATCATATAAAAAAAAAAAAAATACCAAATTCTACTAAAAAATTTAAAATCAAAATTTTTCCGTACCTTCCTGTGAAAAATATATCGTTCAAAGCTCAAATTTCCTTCCGTAAAATAATAATAATAATAATAATCCGTACCTTCCTGTGAAAAATATATCGTTCAAAGCTCAAATTTCCTTATAAAAAAAATCTATATATCTTTCAAAACTCAAATTCCCTTACATTCATAGCTCAAATTTCCTTTAAAAAAAACATATATCTTTGAAAACTCAAATTTCCTTACATTCAAAACTCAAATTTCCTTATATAAAAAATATATATCTTTCAAAACTCAAATTTCCTTATATAAAAAATATATATCTTTCAAAACTCAAATTTCCTTATATAAAAAATATATATCTTTCAAAACTCAAATTTCCTTATATAAAAAATATATATCTTTCAAAACTCAAATTTCCTTATATAAAAAATATATATCTTTCAAAACTCAAATTTCCTTATATAAAAAAATATATATCTTTCAAAACTCAAATTTCCTTATATAAAAAAATTTATATCTTTCAAAACTCAAATTTCCTTATATAAAAAATATATATCTTTCAAAACTCAAATGTTCCTTATATAAAAAATATATATCTTTCAAAACTCAAATTTCCTTATATAAAAAATATATATCTTTCAAAACTCAAATTCCTTATAAAAAATATATATCTTTCAAAACTCAAATTTCCTTATATAAAAAATATATTTTCTTCAAACTCAAATTCCTTATTAAAAAAATATATATCTTTCAAAACTCAAATTTCCTTATATAAAAAATATATATCTTTCAAAACTCAAATTTCCTTATATAAAAAATATATATCTTTCAAAACTCAAATTTCCTTATATAAAAAATATATACTTTCAAAACTCAAATTTCCTTATATAAAAATATATATCTTTCAAAACTCAAATTTCCTTATATAAAAAATATATATCTTTCAAAACTCAAATTTCCTTATATAAAAAATATATATCTTTCAAAACTCAAATTTCCTTATATAAAAAATATATATCTTTCAAAACTCAAATTTCCTTATATAAAAAATATATATAGCGTTCAAAGCTCAAATTTCCTTACATTCAAAGCTCAAATTTCCTTAAAAAAATAGATATATCTTTCAAAACTCAAATTTATATCCAAAAAAAAAAAAAAAAAATAATAAAAAAAAAAAAAATAATAATAAATAATAATAATAACAACAATAATAATAATGATAGTAACAATAATAACAATAATAATAACAATAATAATAATAACAATAATAATAATAACAATAATAATGATAGTAACAATAATAATAATAATAATAATAATAATAATAATAACAATAATAATAACACTAATAATAAAAAAATAAAAAATAATAATAATAACAATAATAATAACAACAACAACAACAATAACAACAATAATAATAACAATAACAATAATCCGTACCTTCGTGAAAGTCGAGGTGTCTGTTCATGTCCGAGGTGCTGCCGAAGAGCTTGTGGCAGTAAGGACACTCAAAGAAAGTGCGGCCTATGTCGTCAGTGATGGGCAGCAGTGCCTTGTCCCGGTCAATGGGCTCCTGTACGATGTTTAATCTGCGGAGGGGCGAGATGTGAGCGAGTGTGTTTGAGCGAGTTAGGTTAGGTTAGGCTAGTTTCTCTCTCTATTTCTGTTCAGTCTGTTAAGGGGCGAGATGTGAGCGAGTGTGTTTGAGCGAGTTAGGTTAGATTAGGTTACTTTCTACCGTAGATAACACTATAGTCGCCAGTCACTCGCCACTGCACTAAGGTCGCCAGGCACACTATATTACGCATTCTAGCATCACTACAGCCTTGTATGTGCCACTGAAGAGACATGCACAGTAGTTTATATTATGTACATCACAGTACACTGGTCTGTATTCTGGGACTGCGAGTGCTGTGAAGTGTGGGGCAGGTGTATCCAGCTTCTTGCCTGTGAATACAGGAGTGAGGCAAGGGTGCGTCCTTGCCCCATCACTTTTCAACGCTTGTATGGACTGGGTATTGGACAAGGTTGTAGATCAAAGTGATTGTGGAGCATCCGTCGGCAACACCAAGATCACTGATCTTGTTTTTGCCGATGATGCAGTAATCTTTGCCGAGTCGCTGGAGGTCCTGGCGATGGCTCTCGAGGCGCTGCACGAGGAGGCAAAGCCTTTGGGACTTGAGGTCTCCTGGCTCAAGACCAAGGTCCAGGTGTTTGGAGACTTACTAGATGAAGCAGTACAGTCTGTTCATGCGTGTGGCGAGGACATTGAGATCTTGGAAAGTTTTACATACCTTGGTAGCGCAGTCCATAATGACGGCGGGTCACGTCAAGAAGCCTTACGGCGGATTGGCATAGCCCACGGCGTTATGGACTCGCTCAGCGGGAGTATTTGGCGTTGTCGGTACCTGTGCAGGAGGACAAAGATCCGGATCTTCAAGTCGCTTGTGATCCCTGTCTTACTCTATGGTTGTGAGACATGGACACTAAATAGTGACTTGAAGAGACGAATCAATGCCTTTGGTAATAAGTGTCTTCGCAGAATCACGGGGTATCGCCGGGATGATTACGTGTCAAACCAGCGATTGCACCGTGAGACTGCATCGAGGCCTATTACCTGCATAGTCCGTCAGCGCCAACTTGGGCTATATGGGCATGTGGCACGCTACCCTGAAACCGATCCTTCCCATCGGGTTGTATCTGTAAGAGACAATCCGGCGTGGAGGAGGCCAAGGGGGCGCCCACAAGGCTCCTGGCTGGGGCAAGTTGATGTTTCTTGTCGAGAGCTGCTTGGTGTGGGAAGGCAGCCTGCATGGGGACTGGCGCGTGGTGACCCCCGGGAGTGGCGTCGTAGGGTGGGCGAGGCGACGCGCCCCCCGGCGTATGCCCCCAAGGATGGATTGACACTACATGTCTTCAGTGGCACATACAAGGCTGTAGTGATGCGTAATATATTGTGCCTGGCGACATTAGTGCAGTGGCGACTATAGTGTTATCTACGGTAACAATGAGTTAAGTCAGGTCAGGTCAGGTCAGGTCAGGTTAGGGTTAGTCTATCTCTATCTCTCTTTACCTCTTAGAATGACTTTCTCTAACTCTAAGAATGAGTAAGTTTGATTAGGTAAGGGTAGATCAAGTTAAGTCTCTCTCTCTCTCTCTCTCTCTCTCTCTCTAACTTCTAACCTTGGTGCATAGTTAGAGAAGTGGGGAGAGTGATCTAACCCCTCCTCGTCCTCCGCAACAATCAGTCTCCGTCGCCCGCTGTCTCCGTCGTCGATAATCCTCGCTCTCCGGTCCAGTCGTATCTCCCCCGGCTCAAGCTCCTGCCCGCGGAATGAACTCGGGACCACGCCGGCATCCATGGTCAGTCCTGGGATACGCCTGCTGCTGCTGCCGCGCGTTGTATCTACGGAGAAATGACGGTCGGGTTTTAGGTTTTGCGTAAAGATGTAAAATGTAAAAAAATATGTCGTTTAAAGATCAAATTTCCGTAAAAAAAAATATGGCGTTTAAAGATCAAATTTCCGTAAAAAAAAATATGGCGTTTAAAGATCAAATTTCCGTAAAAAAAAAAATGTCGTTTAAAGATCAAATTTCCGTAAAAAAAAATGTCGTTTAAAGATCAAATTTCCGTAAAAAAAATGTCGTTTAAAGATCAAATTTCCTCATCAAAAAATATGTCTTTTAAAGATCAAATTTCCGTAAAAAAAAATATGTCGTTTAAAGATCAAATTTCCGTAAAAAAAAAAGTCTTTTAAAGATCAAATTTCCGTAAAAAAAAAAAGATGTCGTTTAAAGATCAAATTTCCGTAAAAAAAAATATGTCGTTTAAAGATCAAATTTCCTTATCAATAAATATGTCGTTTAAAGCTCAAATTTCCTTATAAAAAAATGTCGTTTAAAGCTCAAATTTCCTTATAAAAAATTATGTCGTTTAAAGATCAAATTTCCGTAAAAAATAAACTATATATATATATCATTCAAAGATAAAATTTCCTTATAAAATATATATATCGTTCAAAGCTCTCACACACACACACCCTTGCTCTCTCTCTCTCTCTAACACTTGCTCTCTCTCTCTAACTCACTCACTCTCTCTCTCTAACACTTACTCCCTCTCTTTCTAACACACACTTGCTCCCTCTCTCTCTCTCAGACACACTCTCTCTCTAACATACATACACTTGCTCCCTCTCTCTCTCACACACACTTGGACTCTCTCTCTCACACACACACACTTGCTCTCTCTCTCTCTCTCTCTCTCTCTCTCTCTCTCTCACACACACACTTGGTCTCTCTCTCTCTCTTTCTCTAACACTTATCTCTCTCACACACACACACACTTGCTCTCTCTCTCTCCCTCCTTCTCTCTCTCTTTCTATAACACTTGCTCTCTCTCTCTCTCTCACACACACACACACACTCTCTCTCTCTCTCCCTTACTGTCCAGGGAGGCAGCAATAATCTTGGTCAGGCTGGTGGTGTAAGTAGTGACTGAGGATGCTAGGCTGGCCGCTGCGCTGACATCCCCCGGGCCATTAGCCAGGCTGGGGGGGCCATTAGGGGTCCCAGGGGGCGAAGGGGACCCGCAAGCCGTAGGGGAAGGACCATCACCCCTTCCGTAGTCCCGAAGTGGCGGTTTTGTCGTCAGGGTGATTTCTAGCGCCGGGGTTTTCGCCGAGAGTCCCGATAAGTCGATTCGTGCGGACGAGATTATTTTATTGGCCGTTTCTTTGAGTACGTCTTTGAAGCGGGTTTCGGGGGGGCACTGGAGGGCCTGGGGGGCTAACAGGGGGGGTGGGGGAGGGGAGGGGGGCGAATGGGGGGCAGCATCCTCCTCCCCTTTACGCCGACGGTCGCGTTTAATCAGATGACGCAATGACCCATCGCTGTGAAACCGTATCACGTGATGGCGTAAATTCCTGGGCTCGGAGAATCCCCGCCCGCACACCCGACAAAAACACGGCTTGTAACCAGTATGGACCCTCTCATGCCTATTGCACGAAAAGGCCCGATCGAACTTTTTCCCGCAAAACCGACACGTGTAGAGCTTAAACACGTCGTCCTGTCCTCCGCTGACGCCCGGCGATTCCTCTCCGCTGCTGCCGTTCTCATCCTCCATCTCCTCGTCGTCGGTGTGGGCTTTGGGACTGCTCATGCCGCCCCCCGTGTCCTTGGTGCTGCCTTGGGCCTTCTCGCGGAGTGCTGAGAGGAGCGCTGCCACGGTGACGGTGTTCTCGGCGTTGCGGTGGTCGTCCAGGCTGTGCTCTGTTAGGTTCTGGGTGTCCATAGCGTCCCTGTGGAGATGGGGAGGTGGTTAGGTGGGTGTGGGGGGGTGGGGGGATGTGTGTGGGGGGGGGGTTATGTGTGTGTGTGTGTGTGTGGGGGGGTATAGACACACACATATATATATAACATGCCTGGCGCTTACACATACAGACAGCTACACACACACACACATATACACACACACACACACACAGGTAAACTAGGTAAATACACACACACATACCCACACCCACCCACACATCCCTTATTCTATTCCACACCCACACCCCTACACACTCCCACACCCACCCCAACACACACACACACACCCAGGTACACTAGGTAAACACACCCACACCCACACATCCCTTCCCCATACACGCCCATACACACACACCCACACATCCCTCCCATATCCCACACAGCCCTACACACACACTCACACCCCTACACACACACACACCCACCACTCACAACCCTACACACACACCCACATCCCTTCCCCTATCCCACACACACCCCTACACACACACACACACCCACACCCACCTGTCACCATCCGACAAATCCGCCGTCGCAGAGACCACCACACCAGACAGATGCTCCCGCTGCACGTGGCTAGAGAACACCACCCTGGAGTCACAAGAGAAGCTGCACTTGCTGCACACGAAGCGCTGTTTGTGGGTCCAGAGGTGTGCCTGCAGCCTGGACACACTGGGGAACGCCACGCCACACATGAAGCACTTGTACAGCTCTATCTTGTCACCTGTTTCCTCATTGATGCCCAGGATTCTTGAGACCAGGACCTGAGGATGGGGAGGGCGTTAGAACATAAGGAAGCTATAAGAGGCCGTGAGACATAGGAATAGGGACATAAGGAAGCTATAAGAGGCTGGGAGACATAAGAACATTTGTATAGCTCAATCTTGTCACCAGTTTCCTCATTGATGCCCAGGATTCTTGAGACCAGGACCTGAGGATGGGGAGGGCGTTAGAGCATAAGGAAGCTATAAGAGGCCGGGAGACATCAGAACAGGGACATAAGGAAGCTACAAGAGGCTGTGAGACATAAGAACATAAGCCCAGGATTCTTGAGACCAGGACCTGAGGATGGGGAGGACGTTAGAACATAAGGAAGCTATAAGAGGCTGGGAGACATCAGAACATTATAGTACATTCCCTATTATAGTATAGTCATATATATATATTAATACCCTATATTTTACACATTACTTATTACTACCCCCACACAAACACTCCCCTCACACACACACACACACACACTACCCCTCCCTATACACACACTACCCCTCCCCCCACACAAGTGGCGTAGCTAAGGGGGGGGCGAGGGGGGGCTGTTTGAAATCGCCCCCCAGACATCCCTCCATCAAACAAACTCCACAGATCCACTACAACTTTGACTTACACGCCTGAAGGTTTGTGTAGAATGGGATCTGTGTCTTGGAGTGCCATCACAGGCTTATTAAATCAGCTTAAAAAGGATTTATAGCCATTGAAAGAAGTCTCAAGGGTCAAAATGTACCATATGTTAATTTTCCAAAAATTTCCCGAATCCCCCCCATCTGGTTGCCCCCCCCCCCCAAACACCTGCACACTTTAGAGGGGCCCCTGCAGGAAGTAAGCCCCCGGGCCCCCACATGTCTAGCAACGCCCCTGCCCCACACACACTACCCCCTACACACACACACACACACACACACGACCCCCTACACACACCCTCTCTCACTCACCTGTTCAGCATGCAGCCTCACAGTATAAACCATAGGTGGGCCATCCTCATCGCCCCCCACCACCCGCACCCGCCTCACCGCCCCCCCCACGCCCCCCCCATACAAGGGCAGGGGGGGCGGAGGGTCCAAACCACTCGAATCCTCCGTCAGATACTCCTCGTTCTGCGCCGTATCCAAAAACGCCTTTTCGCGCTCTCGGGCTTCGTTCACCAAATTGTC
>JACEEZ010025239.1:58629-68629 GCA_016584305.1 Chionoecetes opilio | reverse complement strand
CACACACACACACGTACAAACACACACACACACACACGTACCCACACACACACACACGTACCCACACACACACACACACACACACACACACACACACTTACTTTTAAAATGCACAGGAAATTTTTGTTTTCTTCTGGACATGTCTGTGTGTACCTATGTACGTATAGGAACCCACGTACACACACACACACACACAGGGGTCTCGTGTGCGTATGGGGGCCGGGCAGGGTGGGGCGGGTCTACATGACTCAATACGTACACACACTTTAGACACACACACGCACACAGGTTACCCCCAACAGCACGCCCGCACGCACGTCCGTACCCCCCCGTGTCTTGAAGGTGACTGGCTGGCGGTGGCTTGTGCACTTGTCCCGCCGTGTATACTGCCTTGCCTCGTGCCAGTGTTGCCACGTCTCACAGGCTGGGAGAGAGAGAGAGAGAGGGAGAGAGAGAGGGAGAGAGGGGGGGGGGGGGGATATGGGCTAGGTATCCTTTTCCTTCTCTCTCTCTCTCTCTCTCTCTCTCTCTCTCTCTCTCTCTCTCTCTCTCTCTCGTTCTGTCTCTCGCTGTCTCTCTCTCTCGCGTTCTGTCTCAGTCTGTCTCTCTCAGTCTGTCTCTCGCTGTCTGTCTCTCGCTGTCTCTGTCTCTGTCTCGCTGTCTCTGTCTCTCTCTCTCTCTCTCTCTCTCTCTCTGTCTCCTTCTGTCTCTCGTCGTCTTCGTCTGTCTCCTGCTCTCGTCTCTCTCGTCTGTCTCTCCTTCTCGTCTCTCTCTCTCTCTCTCTTCTCTCTCCTCTGTCTCGCTGTTCTGTCTCTCTGTCTCTCAGTCTGTCTCTCTCTCTCTCTCTCTCTCTCTCTCTCTCTCTCTCTCTCTCTCTCTCTCATCTTATATACTTGCAGCTACAAAGCATAAAACAACGCTAAAACAGGATACCGTACATAACACTATAGTCGCCACCTGCCCTAAAGTCGCCAGCCGCCATATAGTATTACGAATGTTAGCCTCACTACTGCTTGTCTGTGCCACTGAAGATGATACACAGTAGTTTATATCATGACTGTATAATCTACCGTACATAACACTATAGTCGTCCAGTCTCTCGCCACTGCACTAATGTCGCCAGGCACACTATATTACGCATTCTAGCATCACTACAGCCTTGTATGTGCCACTGAAGAGACATGCACAGTAGTTTATATTATGTACATCACACTACATGTCTTCAGTGGCACATACAAGGCTGTAGTGATGCTGTAATTCGTAATATATTGTGCCTGGCGACCTTAGTGCAGTGGCGAGTGACTGGCGACTATAGTGTTATCTACAGTAGGAAAAGACTTCTAGCTTTGGCGTGATGAAGCAGTCACTATAGATTGTATATTCCCAAGGCTTTGTTCAATACTGAAATCTGACCAACCTCGGTCTTATAACTACTTGTATATATTTTTGTTTACATCACAAAGGACTGGCCAAGGACACACAAAAATGCACTTTGAAAAAAATGCACTTATGTTAACCCCTTCACGCCCAGATCTAGTAGTAGTAGTAGTAAGATATAGTGTTAGATAGTAGTATTATACCCGCAGTTAGGTATGTGAGATATGAGTAATAGGTAGTGAGTAGTATGTATAACTGGACTCTAAAAGGTTTGTCACATAAATAGGCAATAGTCATAATATAACAGTAGTTAGTGGCATAGATACTACAGTCTGCAAAAAAGTTGTTAGCTCACTACAATGTCTATGTACCCATTACTGCAATTACTCATTGTCAGTAGCTCATATGTGTATAGTCATCATATACCCTCTTAGCTCATCATAGGTTTGTGCTCTGTTATTCTACTCCTTACCTGTCATGCATCATCTTCTCTGTTCACTATCTCTGTCATGCACTAACTCTCATGTCACTGCACTCGTATCTCCTCTTTCATGCATCATCTCCTTGTTCTCTCCTCTGTCATCACTCATCTGTCTCTGTCATCACTCATCTCCTCTGTCATGCATCACTCTCTGTCATGCACTCATCTCTCGTCATGCACTCATCTCCTCTCTGTTCTCTCATCTCTGTCATGCACTCATCTCTCATGCACTCATCTCCTCTGTTCTCTCCTCTGTCATGCACTCATCTCCTGTTCTCTCCTCTGTCATACACTCATCTCTTTCATGCACTCATTCTCTCTCTGTCCTCATCTCTGTCATGCACTCATCTTCTCTCCTCATCCCCTCTGTTCTCTCTCTGTCATGCACTTCATCTCTGTTCTCTCTGTCATACCTCTCTGTCTGCCTCATCTCCTCTCATGCATCATCTCTGTCATGCATCATCATCTCTCTCACTCATCCTCTGTCCCACTTACACTATCTCTGTTCTCTTCACTACCTCTCTCATTCTCTCATACTACCTGTCACTACTACAACTTCCTACTCTACTGCACACTACTACTACTATCTTCACCTACTACTTACTACTATTAACTACTACTACTACACCACTACTACACTACTACTACTACTACTACTACTCACTATCTACTACTACTACACTACTACTACTACTACCACTATACTACTACTACTCTCACTACTACCACTCCACTACTAACTACTAACTACTACTACATACTACTACTACTACTACTACTAACTACTACCACTACTACTACTACTACTACACTACTACATACTACTACTATACATTACTACTACTACTACTATCTACTACTCACTACCACCACTCACCACTCCACTACTACTACTACACTACTACACACTACTACCACTCACTATCACACTTACTACTACTACTACTACTACTACTACCACTACTACTACTACTACTACCACTTCCACTACTACCACTACTACCACTACTACTACTAACTACCACTTCCACTACTACTACTACTACTACTACTACTACAACTACACGACCGTACATCGAGTGTTTACATCTGAAGTATAGGATCTCAAACCGGCCTTAACATTTATATATAAGAATAACTCAAACTCTGCCTAGCGTTAAGACAAGATGATAGGCAGATACTAGAAACTTAGTTACATGCAAATTGAGGTCTGCTAATGCTATCTATCTAAGGAAACAGAAGATATTAGCGTTTTTAGAAGCTTAGATCTCGGCGTCATCATCATCATCGTCAGCACATTTTCCCTTCAATCAGATCGTCAGTCAGAAATTTAAAAGTTTATTATAATACTATTGGACATATACAGAGACTCGCAATGCTTTATAGATTAATTTGAATGATGTAGGCTACCGTTGATAACACTATAGTCGCCAGTCAGTCGCCACTGCACTAATGTCGCCAGGCACACTATATTACGCATTCTAGCATCACTACAGCCTTGTATGTGCCACTGAAGAGACATGCACAGTAGTTTATATTATGTACATCACACTACATGTCTTCAGTGGCACATACAAGGCTGTAGTGATGCTAGAATGCGTAATATAGTGTGCCTGGCGACATTAGTGCAGTGGCGAGTGACTGGCGACTATAGTGTTATGTACGGTAGTGATGCTTTAGTGGTGAAATGCGTAATATATTGTGCCTGGCGACATTAGTGCAGTGGCGAGTGACTGGCGACTATAGTGTTATCTACGGTAACATAAAACAGAGGAGAGTGGGCGGCTGTGTCAGACCAGTGTTTCCAGACTCAGAGAAATTTACTTCAGGGATAATTGGCTATATTTAGGGAAACCAAGGGACAAATTAGGGACAAAACGCATTGAGTATATAGTAAAAATATATATGTGTGTGTGTGTATGTGTGTGTGTGTGCGTGTGTGTGTGTGACAGGAGTATATAAGGTTTGTAATAATTGTATGTGGTTAATTTGGCAACTGTATGTCCAGGACGTCAACAAAGAAGAGTCACAAGAAGAAGAAGAGGAAGCGAGGAGTGGGAGAGTGACAGTGGCACAGCGTTATCTACCTGGCCTTCTTCAGTCCTTTCTGCAGGGTGAGAGTGTGAGAGAGTGAGAGAATGAGTGTGTGTGTGTGTGTGTGAGAGAGAGAGAGAGAGAGAGAGGGGTGTGCTGTGTAGGGGAGCCAAGTTTATATCACTTGTTAACGTGTTTCAACCACCCCCCCACACCTCCCCCACCCCCCCACCCCACACACAGATCCCCCCTCACACACACACACACACACTCACATATAGGCGCCCCCCCTCTAATATACTGGCATAGGCCTAAACACGGGATAGGCCTGGTTCCTGGGACTCTAACAGACAGACATTACCTACATAACACCAAATCATAGACGTCAGAACTCATCTTTCCTCCCTCTCTACAGCCATCACAGCCAATATTTCACCTATTTGAGCCTATTTTCGGGTTTGTGCATTGATATTCTCCCTATTTACCTATGCTCAGCCTTGCATACAGCCAGTAATGCCGTGTTATAAGGCTATTAATGCTCCCATAGCCATGAACAACCCCCGCGGCCCCAACATGTAAACACGCTGTGACGTCACAGGCGGCGGGTTGCCGGCAGCCCAGCTCCCTATCCCTTACTAAACCAAAACACATCAAATACATAATATAATGATTAAATCAACACGGATATAGTAAAATATAGTTAAATAGGACACAATAAGCCTAAAAAACCAATGAAATAACTAGGAATTAATGAAATATTGGGTATCAAAATATGCCCTAAAAAAACGCAAATTTACAACAACACAGATCGACTTTTTAATAAAGGTTCTATAATGCGTGATAAAATATGGGTAAATACTACATGATTTGTGTATCTTGTAAACAGTAACAGTTCCTAGTTCAGTGTTTAAACCATGGAGCAATACATGTTTTGTTTTTTTGATAATTTGACCCTTTCAACCACTTTAGTCAGATGTATTCCTCCAGTAAACACGCGTAAAACACGTTACATAGGCACACACAGACACACTGCGGCTGTAGGCATAGCAAATCACACACAAATAACCTCACAGCTCATTCAGAAGGAGGAACAAGGATGACGTAAAATTTTAAATAAATACCCCTTAAAATATAAAAACTAAATACAGCCACCAAGCTCGCGATTTATACATAAAACGATGCGGAAATATTGAAATATATTAAAATACACAAAAAGCCCCCTAGTTGAAGTGTAAAAAAAGAATTATCAACAAAATACGCTAAAATCTACGGGATTACTAAACGATTGCATCATATTTCTTTTGCGTAGGCCTTAAATATCGGAGACTTTTATATGAAAAGTCTTAAAAAGAGCTGGTGTTTTGAACTAGGTAATGCAATCCTATATCAGTGCACTAATAAAAAAGCGAATATTCGTTATAAATACGTAATCGGTACCTCGTAACCTCAGAATTCCCACGAGCCAATCAGCGGCCTGGCTACTCTGTCAGCCAATCAGCGTTCAGGACCCAGCTGGGCGGCCGTGTTTACTTATCCAGGATATACAGACGCATTTAAGAGTAAATCAGGTGAGATTTCCCCGTAAATACCCTATTGATGGCATATTAGTGATGATAAGAGTATTGTGAAGTGATAAATATAGGTTGAACGATAATATATTACCGAAAATGGGCTCAAATAGGCTGTGATGGCTGCCGAGAGGGATGAAGGATGATTTTTTACGTCTATGATTTAGTGTTATGTAGGTTATGTATGTCTGTTAGTGTCCCAGGAACAAGGCCTACCCCGTGTTTAGGCCTATGCCAGCCTATTTTAGCTCTATGCCAGTATATTAGAGGGGAGGGGGGCGCCTATATGTGAGTGTGTGTGGGGGGGTCTGTGTGTGTGTGGGGTCGGGGTCTGTGTGTGTGTGTTGGGGGATCTGTGTGTATGTGGGAGGGGGGGGGGGTCTGTGTGTGTGTGTGACGTAACCGGACGTTTCGCCCCCTCCTAATCGCGGACGTTTCGCCCCACATTAGCGGACGTTTCGCCCCCATTCGTGGATGTTTCGCCCCACGGAAATTACTATACTATTTCAAAACTGTTCATCAAATGACTACAAAATCATCAGAAATATTGACGTGTAGTTACTAGTTAGGTATTGACGTGTAGTTACTAGTTAGGTATTGACGTGTAGTTACTAGTTAGGTATTGCCGTGTAGTTACTAGTTAGGTATTGACGTGTAGTTAGGTATTGGTTAGAAACTAAGTGTGTCAAAAGTTGGAGAGATTTGAAGAAGAAATATGGAAATTATCGTAGAAAAATGGACTATCACTGAAATCCTGTTTTGACTCTAGTACGGAATTCGAAGTCCAGTGTCCCTTTAAGACCGGCCCATCACAGCATTGCGTCATCATTTTGTGTGTAAACAAATCTATCAGCATTTCTCATGATTTTGTAGTCATTTGATAAACAGTTTTGAAACAGTATAGTAATTTTCGTGGGGCGAAACGTCCGCGAGTGGGGCGAAACGTCCGCAAATGGGGGGCGAAACGTCCGCAAATGGGGGCGAAACGTCCGCAAAGGGGGCGAAACGTCCGCAAATGGGGGGCGAAACGTCCGCAATGGGGCGAAACGTCCGCAAATGGGGGCGAAACGTCCGCAAATGGGGGCGAAACGTCCGCAAATGGGGGGCGAAACGTCCGAAATGGGGGGCGAAACGTCCGCAAATGGGGGCGAAACGTCCACGATTGGGCGGGGGCGAAACATCCATGGGGCGAAACGTCCGGCATTCCTCCCTCACAGTCGTGGTACTCCCTCACAGTCGTGGTGCTCCCTCACAGTCGTGGTACTCCCTCACAGTGGTGGTGCTCCCTGACAGTGGTGGTACTCCACCGCTGCATCTGAACCCAGCATCCCTGTGTTGTAGGTTCCCGTGGTCCGATAGGGAGTGTCTGGCCTGCACACAGACGTCTAGCCAGGCACGGGAGGTTCATCCGGGATTGTGTGTAGGTGGTGGTCCAAAGGAGGTTTGAATTTTTGCCACTGAGCATTCCGTGAGGTCCCTTAACTTTCGTGGCAGGTTGTTAAATAGTTGGCCCAATATGAGGCCGACTGGTTGCTAGGAGTGTCTTGATCCTGGCTGGTGCATCTGATGGTAGTGTTCTCCTCCTTGCCTTGCCTTGCCTCCTCCTAGATATATATATATATATATATATATATATATATATATATATATATAGAGAGAGAGAGAGGAGAGAGAGAGAGAGAGGTGTGCTTTGTAGGGGAGCAAAATTATCCTGGCATTCTTCAGTCCTTCAGAGAGAGAGAGAGAGAGAGAGAGAGTGAGAGAGAGTGTGTATGAGAGAGAATGTGTGTGTGTGAGAGAGAGAGAGAGGGAGTGAGTGTGTGTGAGAGAGAGAGAGGGAGGGATTCAGTGAGTGTGTGTGAGAGAGAGAGAGAGTGTGTGTGTGTGTGTGAGATAGAGAGAGAGAGAGAGTGTGTGTGTGTGTGTGAGATAGAGAGAGAGAGGGAGTGTGTGTGTGTGTGTGTGTGTGTGTGTGCTTTGTCGGAAATCAAGGTATAATTTTACACTAGGACCGAAATAGCCTCCATAATTGGGCATGTGGTTTCTGTTTACCTTAATAGCTTCATTCTGTTATATAGGTTCCCCGCGCACCTCGGCGTGCCTGGACCTCCTCCCCGCTCCCCCTGTCTCCGCTGTTAGTGGTGGTGGTGGAGTTGCCTGCCACCGTGACGTCCACCCGGAGGTGCCGCGAGGACCCACCAGACCACGCCGGCGCCGCCCTCCAGAGGAAGGGCTTGAGGGTGACGAAGCCTTCCTCACAGCAGATTGGTGCCACGGCTGCCGAGCGACCCATCCCGGTGTGGAGGGTCGTCGGGCATGACGACTTTCCCGGCCCCTATCAGCTCGTTCGGTGGTTGGAGTGCGAGCTCCGGCTGGCCCTCCAGGTGGACGTCTCCGCCTCCGGGGAGTTCCTTCTCCGCGGGGCGACCGAGGACGCCGCCGCCACCCTCCAGGAAGTGGCCGATGGCCAACCCCGGGGCATCGTGTTGTCAAGGAGGGAGTCCAGCAGGAGAGGTGTCCTTGTTGGATACCCCCCCGGCCTTCCCCTGGACCCTGTGTTGGAGCACCCGCTCGTGGTGTCGGCGGTGCGGTGCTCGTACGGCGTGGGCCTCGAACGGCACCTCCCGACCCGGCAGGTTCGGCTGACGCTGCGGGGGCTCGTCCCCGCCGCCCTGGACCTGGGCTGCTTGGGGACATTCACGGTGTGCCGGGACATCCGGGAACCCGTCCGTTGTTACCGTTGCCAGGCGTTTGGGCACTACCGGCGCCAGTGTCCGCGGCGGCAAGAGGTGTGTGGCGTGTGCAGCGGGGAGCACGCTTCACGGGATTGCGTCCGCCTCCTCCGGGAGGGTGGGGAGCGGCCCGTGGCTCGGTGCCCCAACTGTGGTGCCGGGCATCACGCCTGGAACCGTCGCTGCCCTGCCCGGCTCCGGCAGATTCCCGGATCCACGGTTCCTCGCCAGCTGCAGTGGAAGGAGGCTCCCCTGCTACCACCTCGGTCTACACCCCAGCACCCCTCCACCCAGTCAGTTCCACGGAATGAAGACGCCGCCGTGACCCGTCGGCCCTGCCGCCGCAGGAGGAGGAAGAGGCCCCGGCGCAACCGTCTGTTGTCCCCCGTGGGGGATGTGGACGAGGACGCCCGGGCCCCCGTGATGACGCGGGTCCCGGCCCCCTTGGCAATGGCGGCCGTTGGAGGGGGGCTGCAGCCTGCTGTGGCCCCCCGCCATGCCGCCGCCTCCCAGTGCAGGCCGCTCCCCTCTGTGGTGGAGAGCGGGACACAGACGGAGGAACGGCTCTATACTTACGGGGAGACGGACCTGCTCGCACTGCTCGGGTCATACGAGTTCCTGGTCAGTCAGGAAGCTGTGGCCGCTCGTTCCCGTGTTTCCCACCAGCCGGCCCTCTCCTACGTGAGGCAGGCGCTGCGTGACGGCCACGGGCCTGGCGTGCGGCTGCCCACGGAGAGACCGATTGCCATGCCGGCCTGTCAGCGCCGCCGGGGTGAAGGTGCCTGGGTGAGCTATGAGCCCGCCGCAGGGACTCTTGACAACCCATGTGTCTGTCTGTCTGTGTGCATGTGCGGCTTTGTATTTATTTGTTGTGTCCTTCTTGTCTATGTCAGCCTGACGCCGGTAGGCCTAATAAATTAATTCCAACAAAAACATTCTATTATACTATTGCATTCTTATAGGCTGAGTTATCCTATTTCCAAGCCCTATTTACCCAACACAGGCCTATTTCATTCTTATAGGCTGAGTTATCCTATTTCCAAGCCCTATTTACCCAACACAGGCCTATTTCATTCTTATAGGCTGAGTTATCCTATTTCCAAGCCCTATTTACCCAACACAGGCCTATTTCATTCTCCATATAGGCTGAGTTAACCTATTTCCAAGCCCTATTTACCCAACACAGGCCTATTTCATTCTTATAGGCTGAGTTATCCTATTTCCAAGCCCTATTTACCCAACACAGGCCTATTTCATTCTCCATATAGGCTGAGTTATCCTATTTCCAAGCCCTATTTACCCAACACAGGCCTATTTCATTCTCCATATAGGCTGAGTTATCCTATTTCCAAGCCCTATTTACCCAACACAGGCCTATTTCATTCTTATAGGCTGAGTTATCCTATTTCCAAGCCCTATTTACCCAACACAGGCCTATTTCATTCTTATAGGCTGAGTTATCCTATTTCCAAGCCCTATTTACCCAACACAGGCCTATTTCATTCTTATAGGCTGAGTTAACCTATTTCCAAGCCTATATTACCCAAAACAGGCCTATTTCATTCTTATAGGCTGAGTTATCCTATTCCAAGCCCTATTTACCCAAACAGGCCTATTTCATTCTTATAGGCTGAGTTAACCTATTTCCAAGTCCTATTTACCCAACACAGGCCTATTTCATTCTTATAGGCTGAGTTAACCTGTTTCCAACTCCTATTTACCCACACACAGGCCATATTTCATTCTCCATATAGGCTGAGTTATCCTATTCTCAAGCCCTATTTACCCAACACAGGCCTATTTCATTC
>JACEEZ010025239.1:41129-53629 GCA_016584305.1 Chionoecetes opilio | reverse complement strand
ATGAAAAAAATTCCTGGACGTTTGGGAGCCATAATACCCATAACAGACCTGTAGAAGTACACAAAATAACAGTGTACACAACTCTACAGTCACAACACCACTGAACAATAACAACAAACAAATCGGCGGGAGAAACCAAGCGGCCTAGTGTGGTGGCACCCAGCGGCCTAGTGTGGTGGCACCCAGCGGCCTAGTGTGGTGGCACCCAGCGGCCTAGTGTGGTGGCACCCAGCGGCCTAGTGTGGTGGCACCCAGCGGCCTAGTGTGGTGGCACCTGGCGGCCTAGTGTGGTGGCACCTAGCGGCCTAGTGTGGTGGCACCCAGCGGCCTAGTGTGGTGGCACCCAGCGGCCTAGTGTGGTGGCACCCAGCGGCCTAGTGTGGTGGCACCCAGCGGCCGACCCGGCAACTACGCCCAGGGTTTTGGGTGTTCTGCCGTGCTTTCGAAAATCCGGAACCATAGCCGAGTTTTGGGTGTTGCCGAGTCTTGGGATGCCGAGTTTGGGAACTTCAACCTGTACAATGAAACACTCACACACACAAAACAATATATATGAAACACACACACACACAAGTATCCTTAAGTACAGTGTTACTAGTTATGAGATGACACCATAGTCTACAAGATGAGCAAATTTGACGAGTGTTTTGTCTCCCAGGTGAACCTTCCCGGGGTGTTACCAGGTGGTGGGCAGCCAGATGGTGATTGGGGAGGGCCAGGTGGTGGTGTTGGAGCCTCACCTCACCACGCCCACCACGCCGCCACGCCCCACCACCACCACCACGCCCCCACCACCACGCCCACCACGCCCCCCCACCACCACCACCACCTTGTTGTGACGTCCTTTGACCAGATGGTGAGTGTTTGGAGAGAGAGAGAGAGAGAGAGAGAGTTTAGTCTAATTTGTGGTTTTTAAGGACTATCTGGAAGTATCATGTCATTGTGAAGTGGCTGAAATAGGGACTTCTAATCATTGTAACTGAAAACTGACGCCAGATTCGTGTTCAGCATGCCCGATAACTGCTAGCAACTCATTTTCAAGCAAATCTATTTTTCAAAAAATATTGCAAATTTTGCAAGGTGTATGCCTTGATTTTTTTTGAAAATCACGTTTTTATCAATAACTAAAAAACTATGGCAGATAAATGCAAGAGGTAAAAACGTAAGTATGAAGTAGATCAAGGGCTATCATTTGGCGTAAAGCAAAAAAATATTGATTGGTAAATAACCGAGAAAATAGCATATTCGTACATTTATACAAAATATCAATTTTCTCGACAACCATGAGGTGTTTTGACAAGCCGATTACTGCGTCATGTAGAACACCTCAAGATGAACCTTTGTTACTTCCATAAGTTTTCTTACGACTCATAGTTTTGCCGCAAAATAACAAAAACCTGATTTTCGTCAATTTTGGAATATTTTTGGGCAGCCAGAAATCCGACAATATTTTTTGAAAAATAGATTTGCTTGACAATGAGTTGCTAGCAGTCAGCGGGAATGCTGAACACGAATCTGGCGTCAGTTTTCAGTTACCATGATTAGAAGTCCCTATTTCAGCCACTTCACAATGACATGATACTTCCAGATAGTCCTTAAAAACCACAAATTAGACAAAACTTACTACAAGACATAACAATAGGCTAGGCATTGCTAGATTAATCATGACTTCAATACAACGATCAGTAGTAGTATTTTCAGTATTAGTATTAGTAGTATTAATCCCTATTGCCTGTTATTATTATTATTATTATTATTATTATTATTATTATTATTAGTAGTAGTAGTAGTAGTAGTAGTAGTAGTAGTAGTAGTAGTAGTAGTAGTAGTAGTAATGATAATGGTAACTTGCAGATCAAAACCACCCAAGGCCTGGAGAAGACAACAAGAGATGGAGACAGAGACAAAGGAGGAGGAAGAGGAAGAGGAAGATGAGGAGGAGGAAGAAGAGGAAGAGGATATGGAACAGTAAGAAGAAGAAGAAGAAGAAGAGGAGGAGGAGGAAGAAGAAGAAGAAGAAGAAGCAGTTACCCACAATGCCTCACGCCTCCACTCTTAATAAGGTAGCAGTAGTAGTAGTAGTAGTAGTTGTTAGTAGTAGTAATATTAACCCCTTCACGCCCAGATCAGATCTAGTAGTAGTAGTAGTAGTAGTAGTAGTAGTAGTAGTAGCAGTAGTAGTAGTAGTAGTAGTAACCCCTTGACGCCCAGATCTTTCCTTTGCTATATAAAATGGTCTGTTGTCAGCCATAAAATAAGGAAAAGTCACTGAATATACCACAGTAGTTAGTGGACAAGGCTACTAAACAGGTCATAGCTATAAAACATTGCTTAGACTCACTACAAAGCGTCTAATGGTACACAAATTACCATGCCAATTACTCTCTGGGCCTCGAGGGGTTAATGCTATTGGTCAGGGAAAGTTCTTCTATTATTATCGAGTGTTTCGCCATGACTTGTGTTCTGTTGTTCTGTAAGTGTTCTGCTGCCTCTTATAACTCCCTTAGAAGGCAGTAGCTCGTGGACCACCGTCGGGTCAGGATGTGCCGCCCTGTGGTCCAGACTCTTCACCGGCACAGGTTGTGTTGTGGTGCCCGCCTCACATTAGAATTAGTGCCTTCTCCCCGTCACCTGTGTTCCCTGCTCCTGCCGGCCCTCCTCTCTCCAACAAGCACGCCCGCTCTCCCCGCCCAGGGAAGTCCGTAAGGCCCCCCGCACGACACAGCAGCAGTGGCAGGAGCAACAGCAGTGGCAGCAGGAGCAGTGGCAGGAGCAACAGGAGCAGCAACAGGAGCAACAGGAGCAGGAGCAGCAGCAACAGGAGCAGCCGGAGCAGCAGTGGCAGCCCCCGGACACACAGACCAAGGGTTCCTGCCTGCTCCGGGCCTGTCATGGCACCTGTGTATTCCCTCACCCCGGCCGGGTCTCTCACGCCCTCCATGCCAGCCCATTAGGCAAGTACATCCTTGAGGGGGAGACCCACTCCCTAGGTAATGGATCAGCCTTGGTGGTGGCGCTGTGGGAGTGTTATCCCCAAGGTGCCCATCCTGCAGGACGTCACCTTCACCCTAGGGGACTGGCAGGTCACTTGCTGCCGTGCCGTGAGGGTCAGTGCCCTGGCGCAGTAGGGGAGGGTGGGGCCCCTATCGACCAGATTAAGGGCCTTGAGGAGATCGCCGCACCCTGAGGCCCTGGACGGCAGTGACATGGAGGAGGTCTCGTGGATCCCCCCCGCCACCTGCCCCGCTCCACCACGGGTAGGTGGATCTGCCTCAAGGTGACAGGTTCCTTACCGTCAAGGGTGTGCATCGGCCAGCTGGTGTTCTGGCCATGGCCCTGCCTGCTCCCCATCCTCCATTGCCCTGCCTGTCTAAAGGTTGGCCACTCCATCAACACCTGCCACTCTTCCCTGCGCTGCACCGGCTGCAGTGGCCCCATGGCCACTGCCATGCCACAGATTCTCAGCCTTCTCATGGAAGCTCACCACCTTCACCACCAGGGCTCCTCCATCCCTGCCATACTGGCCAGTCTTTGGCCAGCGCTCTCCTCCGGCCTCAACGTTTTCCTCCAGTGCTGGCCCTCTCCCTGCTCCTGTGGCACGCCCGTTCCCTGCCCAGAAAGACCCCGAGTTCAAGACCTACTTGGAGAAAACTTTACCTTCTGTGGCTGGGTTGTGTGAGACGTGGCCTCTGTTCCGCCAATGTTAAAATTTCATGAAACAATTTTTAAACTATTAACTATACAGATGCTCTCTCTCTCTCTCTCTCTCTCTCTCTCTCTCTCTCTCTCTCTCTCTCCCTCTTCTCACCTCTTCCCCCCCCCCCCCCCTAACCGGCTACACCATCACCCATCACCAGGAAGGACACCCCAGGGGCAAGCGTGGCGGTGGGTCCTCCCTGCAGTCCACGGCACCCTTGACCAGTCCCCCCTGGCCCTCCCACAGCGGCAGCACGGCCGCCTCCAAGTGGTCACAGCCAGGGGTGCCACGCGACAGGGCGGGCTCTCCGTAGCGGTCTGCCATAACGCCGATGGTGCCACACACTGGGAACTGATCCACTACTTTCCCCTCCTTCCTCCGCCTGTTGTCATCATGGGTGACGTCAAGGCCATCACAGGTGCCGGGAACCTGACCTGACCTGACCTCCCTCTCCACCTCACCAACACCTCCGGGAGGGCGCTCTTGCAGCTCATCCTTGACTCCCCTCGCCCGTCCCTCCCGTCACCCCCGGGTCTGCCCACCCGTCACACCCCCACACGGGTGCCACCTCTGTCCTGGACGTGTTCCTTGGGCAGCCAGCCGTCAGTGCCGTGACTGTCACCACTGGCCCTTACATGGGGAGTGGCACCTTCCCCTCCTCGCCTCCCTCCCTGCCCTCACTGCCAGGCCTCACCACGCCTGCCTCGCTGGAAACTCACGCCTTCCACCTGGCACCTCTTCCAGGCGGCACTCCCACCACACCCACCGGCTCTCTCCTCCCTTCCCCTGGAGGACGCCGCTGTCTCCCTCTCCACATTCCTGCAGGACGCGGGAAGGCTGCTCCGTCTCTCCACACGCCGCGCCCCTCGCCATCCAGGCAAGTCCTGGTGGAGCGAGGAATGTGCCCAGGTGGTTAAGGCTCGTAGGAGGGCGTGGAACCAGTGGCGTCGTAGGCCTACATTGCAACTTGGGGTTGTTATCGCCGGCTTGATGCCATGTGTGCCAGGACCTCTTGGCCCAGAGGAAGGCCTGGGGCACCACTGCACTGCCCTCTCTCCATCCTCCTCCACAAAGCGTACGTGGGATTTTTTCCACTCCATGGAGGACACCAAACGCCGCCTCCCACTGCCCCTGAAGGATGGTGCCGACCCCCTGACAACTGTCCCCTGCCGGCCCCCTCCTAGATGGCCCGCAGAAGGCTGCATTGCTTGCCGCACACTACCAGGACAAGATTGGTCTCTGGTGTCCTCTCGCGTCCTCCCTTACCATGAATGCGGTGATAAATACTGCCGTTGCCTCCCTTGGCATCCCGGCACTCACCAGGCTTTGCACGACTGATGAGATGGACCGGGCCTTGTCCACCTTAAGGCCGGGGAAAACTGCGGGCCGGGATAACGTGCCGTATGAGTTCCTGCTTCACATGACACCTCCCTTGAAGACCACGGCACTCTCCCTCTTCAACGCCAGTTGGCTCCGGGGCGTCTTCCCTGCCTGCTGGAAATCCTCCACCCTGCTACCCACACCCAAACCCGGGAAGGACCCCCCACACTCCCGTCCTCATACCCCCCTATCGCTCTCCTCTCCTGCGTGGGTAAGCTCCTGGAGCGACAGGTGGCCACTCGCCTATCCTGGTGGCTGGAGGACGGCCATCTCCTGAGAGAGGTGCAGTGTGGCTTCAGGCCCCGCAGATGCACCCTAGATGTCCTGGCGCAGCTGGAGTATCACATCTGTGACACTTACCGGGGTAGGGAGGTCATGACCTCCCTCTTTGTAGATCTAGAGGGAGCATTTGACTCTGCGTCCCACGAAGGCATCCTCCGTAAGTTGGCTTCCACGGGAATCACGGGACCCACCCTCGCCTGGCTCCGGTCATTCTTGTCAGGCCGGTCTTTTCAGGTTGCGGTGGGCGCCTCCACCTCTCCTTCCCGTCCAGTGCAGAGAGGAGTGGCGCAGGGTTCCATCCTCAGCCCTCTGCTGTTCCCTGTCCTCCTCTCAGACCTCCACATTCCTCCCCACTCTCACCTTCTTATCTATGCAGACGACATTACCATCATCAGCAGAGCCAACACTCAGGCCAGGCACAGCTATGCTTGCAGGAGGCAGCTGATACACTCACTGACTGGCTGAGGACATGGGGTCTCTCTATTAAGGCTCCCAAAAGCTCCCTGATGTACTTCACCCTCAAGCCTGTCCGCTCTCCACCCACTGTCACCCTTAGTGGCTCCCCGGGGCCTGACACCAGCTCCCACACCTTCCTCGGTATGCGGCTGGAGGGTCCCCTGGATGGTCCCCTGGATGGTCCCCTGGATGGTCCCCGCCTGACCTGGTCTCATCCTATCGAGATGGTCCCCGCCTGACCTAGCCTCATTCTATTGAGTACCTCCGTAACACCTGCAACAGGGGCCTCAACATCATGAAGCGGGTGACTGGTGACCGCTGGGGGGCCAGTCGTGACCTCCTTTTGCACTACTACCAGGCGGCCATCAGATCTAAGGTGTCTCATGGCAGCTGCATTTATGGCTCGGCGGCCCTTTCCACCCTCAGGAAACTGGACGTCCTGCAAAATGTGGCCCTGAGGATCTCCATGGGGGCAATGGGGTCCTCGCCTGTCATGGCCCTACACGCAGAGAGCGGCATCCCCCCGTTACAGGTACACAGGAGGGAGATCCTATGTAGCCAGTACCACCACATCATGTCCCTGCCACCATGCCACCCCCTCGCCACTCTAGGCCAACTCCGGTGTGGATCCTCACACTCCAGTCTGGCGTCCTGGAGCCCGTCAGCCCCTACTGGTCCGTGCACTGCTGGCCCACTCTGTGCTGAACCTGCCACCGGCCCACCACCTCCTACTCAGCCCATCAGCCCACACTCCCCAGTCCCATCCTGGCTGGACATATCCCCTTGATTGCCCTGACTATCCCAGATCTTCCTCCCAAACACTCGGCTAGCGTCCCGGCAGCTCCTTTATTCCCTCACCTCGACATGTCACTCTACCACGACCACCTGAAGATCTTCACTGACGGCTCTCACTCCCCCACCGTGCCGTCTACAGGCGCTGCCGTCTACGACCTTCGCTCCAACATCTGCAGGACGTAGCGGCTGCCCCCTGAAGCAGACGTTCCCACGGCAGAACTCTTCGCCATTCGCCAGGCTGTGTCTTACCTGAACACCACCTACACCTGCACCAGGGCTGTGATCTACATGGACTCTCTCCTCCCTCCATCTCCTCCTCTCCCGTGGCCCGGCATCCTCCACTGTCCTGGCCACACCCTGCAACGGCTGCTCCTCTACTTCACCTCAGTGGCTGGCAGATCACCTTGCAGCGGCTACCTTCCCACTCCAACATCCGGGGCAACGAGGCTGCTGATGCCGCCGCCGAGATGGCACTCTCCGAGGCAAACATCACCCCCTCCCTCCACCGCCAGGCGTCTAATCGCCAGTGACTGCTGCACCGCCTGGGACAGGTGGCTCGGCGGCGCCCTCCGTGCCACCTCCATGGGTCACCACCGCACGGACTCCTCCTGGCACCCGTGGATAAGACAAACGTCCCGCGTCTTGGCTGTCGCCCTCACCCGCCTGAGGATCGGTCACACAACACTCACGGCACACCTGCATCGCCTGAACCTCACCCCCGACCCGCACTGCCCTGCTGCAGGAACCTCCCGGAGTCTCCATTGACCACTTCCTGCAGCAGTGACCTCGCTGCCACGCCCACCCACAACTTCTACGTGGTCACCTCATCGCCCTGAACCTCACCACCTTTGACCTGACCACCCTGCTGGCCGCTGCTGCCGTCCACCCATCACAACGCCCCCCCGTCGTCCGCCTCACCTGTGCCTGCCTGAGCAAGACTAATCAACTGTGACGACTGTGGTTACTTCACAGTGCTACACCAGGCCCAATATCCTCCATACAGACATCACGGCCCTTCAACAACAACAACAACAACAGCAACAACAACAACAACTCCCATAAAAATATTATCTATTAGTATAAGATCTATCTATCTATCTATCTTTCAATTTATTTCATTCACGAGTCATCTATCTATCTATCTATCCATCTCTCTCTCTTCCATCTCTCTCTTCTTCTCTCTCCTTCTCTCTCTCTCTCTCTCTCTCTCTCTCTCTCTCTCTCTCTCTCTCTCTCTCTCTCTCTCTATCTATCTATCTTGTGTAAAGAAAAAAATATATTCTTATCACATTTAATTGTTCAGAATAGTACATTGAAAATCAAAATATATATAAAAATAATGATAGGTTATGAAATAGATTACCCCCTTCACGCCCAGATCTAGTAGTAGTAGTAGTAGTAGTAGTAGTAGTAGTAGTAGTAGTAGTATAGAAGTAGTAGTAGTAGTAGTAGTGGTAGTAGTAGTAGTAGTAGTAGTAGTAGTAATATTAACCCCTTCACGCCCAGGTCTTTCCTTTGCTATATAAATGGTCTGTTGTTAGCCATACATAACGAAATGTCTGTTGTCAGCCATAAAATACGAAATGTCTGTTGTCAGCATAAAATACGAAATGGTTGTTGTCAGCCATAAATAACGAAATGTCTGTGTCAGCCATAAAATAACGAAAATGGTCTGTTGTCAGCCATAAAATAACGAAAATGGTCTGTTGTCAGCCATAAAATAACGAAAATGGTCTGTTGTCAGCCATAAAATAACGAAAATGGTCTGTTGTCAGCCATAAAATAACGAAAATGGTCTGTTGTTAGCCATAAAATAAAGAAAAGTCACTGAATATACCACAGTAGTTAGTGGACAAGGATACTAAACAGGTCATAGCTATAAAACATTGCTTAGACTCACTACAAAGCGTCTAATGGTACACAAATTACTATGGCAATTACTCTCTGGGCCTCAAAGGGTTAATTATAATGCCACTGAAAAATGTCACAATCAAATTTTAATGCCACTGAAAAATGCCACTAAAATTTTAATGCCACGTAATAGGTAAACAATGGTCTGATAATGCCTTGTAATGCCTTGTAATGCTTGTAATGCCTACTAATGCCTTGTAATGCATGTTTTGTTGTTGTGTGGTGAAGCTACAGAGAACCACAGTCTGCCCTTCACGCAACACACTGAAGACTGACAACACACCGAGCCTCCAGGTACTGTGTTGTAGTAGTAGTAGTAGTAGTAGTAGTAGTAGTAGTAGTAGTAGTAGTAGTAGTAGTCAGGCACTGTTTATGTTTAAGGACACTTTTTATGACACTACAACAACCTTTTGATCCCTACTACTACTACTACTACTACTACTACTACTACTACTACTACTACTACTACTAACTAACTAACTAACTAACTAACTAACTAACTATTATCCTACTACTACTAACACTACTTTCCCACGCCATTAACCCTAGTAGTTGTCGTAGTAGTAGTAGTAGTAGTAGTAGTAGTAGTAGTTGTAGTATTAGTAGTAGTATTCTCTTACTGTCTTCTTAATAGGGACTGGCAACTAAGAGAGTAACTATTAGTGAGTATGAACCCCTTCACGCCCAGATCTAGTAGTAGTAGTAGTAGTAGTAGTAGTAGTAGTAGTAGTAGTAGTAATATTAACCCCTTCACGGCCAGATCTTTCCTTTGCTATATAAAATGGTCTGTTGTAGTAGTAGTAGTAATAGTAGTAGTAGTAGTGTTAACCCCTTGACGCCCAGATCTTTCCTTTGCTATATAAAATGGTCTGTTGTAGTAGTAGTAGTAGTAGTAGTAGTAGTAGTAGTAGTAGTAACCCTTCACGCCCAGATCTTTCCTTTGCTATATAAAATGGTCTGTTGTCAGCCATAAAATAAGGAAAAGTCACTGAATATACCACAGTAGTTAGTGGACAAGGATACTAAACAGGTCATAGCTATAAAACATTGCTTAGACTCACTACACAGCGTCTAATGGTACACAAATTACAATGGCAATTACTCTCTGGGTCTCAAGGGGTTAACATGGCAGATTTAACACGGGGCTATTTTAACATGGCAGGTTTAACACAGGGCTATTTTAACATAAACAGTCACTCGTGTAGCTAATATTATCACTGCTCCTCACTATATCACATGTTGCAGGCATTTTTTTTGCCCTTTATAGCATGGCACTGTCTACCTCTATAGCATGGCACTGTCCACCTCTAGCATGGCACTGTCCAGGCACTTAGCATGGTACTCTCCAGGCACTCAGCATGGCACTGTCTACCTCTATAGCATGGCACTCTCCAGGCACTTAGCATGGCACTGTCTACGCACTCAGCATGGCACTGTCTAGCTCTATAGCATGGCACTCTCCAGGCACTCAGCATTGGTTGGGACACGTTTTGCTATGTTTTTCAGGCACTCTTACGCACTTTTCTAGCTTGATGGCTCTTAGTTTAGGCACTCTGCATACTGCCCTCTAGTTTCAGGCACTCTAGGCACTCCAGGGCACTTTCTAGACACTTTTCTAGCTTCATGGCACTTAGTTTAGGCACTGCATACTGCTCTCTAGTTTTCAGGCACTCTAGGCACTCCAGGGCACTTTCTAGACACTTCTCTAGCTTCACGGCACTTAGTTTAGGCACTCTGCATACTGCCATCTAGTTTACAGGCACTCTAGGTTACTTTCTAGACACTTTTCTAGCTTCATGACACTTAGTTTAGGCACTCTGCATACTGCCCTCTAGTTTTCAGGCACTCTAGGCACTCCAGGGCACTTTCTAGACACTTTTCTAGCTTCATGGCACTTAGTTTAGGCACTCTGCATACTGCCCTCTAGTTTACAGGCACTCTAGGCACTCCAGGGCACTTTCTAGACACTTTTCTAGCTTCATGGCACTTAGTTTAGGCACTCTGCATACTGCCCTCTAGCTTTCAGGCACTCTAGGACACTTTCTAGCACTTTTCTAGCTTGATGGCTCTTATTTTAGGCACTCTGTATACTGCCATCTAGTTTCCAGGCACTCTAGGTTACTTTCTAGACACTTATCTAGCATCATGACACTTGCTTAGGCACTGTATACTGTCATCTAGTTTCCAGGCACTAAGTACTCTAGGCCACTTTTCTAGCTTCATGGCACTCTGCATACTGCCATCTAGCTTTCAGGCACTCTAGGTTACTTTCTAGACACTTATCTAGCATCATGACACTTGCTTAGGCACTCTTCATGCTGTCATACCCTTATACTTGAAGGTATGGCACTATCTAGGCACTGATGGCACTGTTTACCTCACCCTCTCTTTCTCCATGGCAATGTTTACGTCACTCTGAATGCCTAAATAGTAGTGTTTTGGTCTCAGAAGTGGCACACACACACACTACATGGCACTGTTACCTCACCCTCTATCCATGGCACTGTTTACTGTTCACTGTTATCGACAATGACTACTGTTTACTGTCGACAATGACTACTGTTCGCTTAGTGTTGACTGTTTCGTGAATGCCAAAATCGTATTGTTTTGGTGTCAGTAGTGGGATTTTGGTGTCAGAAGTAGGGTTTTGGTGTCAGAAGTGGGATACACACACAACATGGCTGGCTGGTGTGGTGGTGGTGTGGTGTTGGGTGTGGTGACCTCTGGTGTTGACCTTCTCTTGGGCCTCTTGGGGGGTGACGGGGGAGGTGGGGGGTCCGCGGAGGCCTCTGGGGGGACGGGGAATGCCTCTGGAGTCTGCAAAGTGATGGGGGTGGTAATTATTGCAGTAGTAGTAGTGGTGGTAATTATTGTAGTAGGAGTGGTGGTAGTAGTAGTAGTAGTAGTAGTAGTAGTAGTAGTAGTAGTAGTAGTAGTAGTAGTAGTAGTAGTAGTAGTAGTAGTGGTAGTAGTAGTAGTAGTAGTAGTAGTATAGTAGTAGTAGTAGTGGTTGGGAAAGTGGCAAAAACAGGAGGAGGAATTTATGAAGTTTATGAAATAGTCTGAACATAGAAGTTCTCTCTCTCTCTCTCTCTCTCTCTCTCTCCTGAAGGGGTTAAAAAGGACTTCCAATTAAAATCTTGTACCCTACCGTACATAACACTATAGTCGCCAGTCCTCGCCACTGCACTAATGTCGCCAGCACACAATTACCATTCTAGCATCCACAGCCTTGTATTGTGCCACTGAAGAGACATTCACAGTAGTTTATATTATGTACATCAACTACATTCTTCATGGCAATACAAGGCTGTAGTGATGCTAGAATGCGTAATATAGTGTGCCTGGCGACCTTAGTGCAGTGGCGAGTGACTGGCGCTATAGTGTTATGTACGGTAGTCCAATCTCCCTGTCTTTCTCAGCCCCTTGTGTTATCATTATCATCATCATCATCATCGTTACTATTACTATTACTATTACTAATTAATTATACTATTATATCATCAATAGTGTCTTTAGCGTTATCATTGTATCACTTCTATTATCAATTATTATTATTATTATTATTATTATTATTATTATTATTATTATCATTATTATTATATTATTATTATTATTATTATTATTATTATTATTATCATTATCATTATTATTATATTATCATTATTATTATTGTTATTGATTATTATTATTATTATTATTTATTATTATTATTATTATTATTATTATTAGTATTATTATCATTCATTATATTATTATTATTATCATTATTATCATTATTATTATTATTATTTTTTATTATTATTATTATTATTATTATTATTATTATTATTATTATTATTATTATTATTATATTATTATTAGAACAGTCGCAAGGATTTACCATCATTAACGTCTTCATTGTTGCTCTCTCTCTCTCTCTCTCTCTCTCTCTCTCTCTCTCTCTCTCTCTCTCTCTCTCTCTCTCTCTCATCATTAA
>JACEEZ010025239.1:28629-33629 GCA_016584305.1 Chionoecetes opilio | reverse complement strand
CAAAACACCCTCTGTAGTGAAGATTGCTGTGTGCAGTGGTCACGCGCTGTTAAGTAGTGAAGATGCTGTGTCAGTGGTCACGCCGTGTTAAGTAGTAAGATTGTAGNCCTTTTTTTTTTTTTATTTGTATTTTTTTTTATTCAAACAGCTACAACAGAATGAATTACTTACTCTTCCTTTTTCCACACCCCTATTTGAATCTAGGTTGTGTACTTACAAAATACTAACCCTGGGGATTAAAAGCATAAAAGCATTCCTCCAGAACTATTTAAACATGATCTCACATGATTACCATGTACAGCTAATAACCATTTTCATTACTTACTAACAATTAAAAACTCTAGAAAAAAAAGAATGACTACTTGCCTTAATACAAAATCAGCAAACTTTGATTGTCACAGATAAATTATTTCTAAACTTTTTTCAATTAAATCAATCAATCATTAGGAGCATACGCCGGGGGCGCGCCCCTCCCCCACCCTACGACGCCACCCCCGGGGGTCCCCAGCGCGATTCCCTGCGACTCCTTTCCATCCCAAAAGCAGCTCTCGACAAGAAACACAATTGCCCCGCCCGAGCCTTGTGGGCGCCCCCGGGCCCCCTCCACGCCGGATTGTCTTTTTACAATACAACCCGAGGGAAAAGGATCGGTTTCGGGGTAGGGGGCCCACTGCCCTATACCCGAAGTTGGCGCTGACGGACTATGCGTAATGGGCCCTCGTTAGTCTCACGGTGAAATCCTGTTTTTGACACTAATCTCCCAGCGATACCCCATGATTCTCGGACTTATTCCCAAAGGCTTTGTTCGTCTTTCAAGTCCTATTTAGTGCCTGTCTCACAACCATAGAGTAAGCAGGGACACAATCGATTTAAGACCCGGGATCTTTGCCCTCTGCACAGGTACCGAAAAACGCCAAATACTCCCGCTGAGCGAGTCCATAACCCGTGGGCTATGCCAATCCGCCGTAAGACTTCTTGACGGGACCCGCCTCTTTATGGCTGCGTACCAGGTTGTAAACTTTCCAAGATCTCAATGTCCTCGCCAACGCATGAACAGACTGTACGGGGGGCCATCTATAATCTAAAACCCCGGACCTTTCTTGAGCCAGGAACCTAAAAGCCCCAAAGGGCTTTCCCTCCTCGTGCAGCGTCGAGAGCCATCACCAGGACCTCCAGCGATTTCAGCAAAGATTCTGCTCGTGGGCAAAAAAAGATCAGTAATCTTGGTTTGCCGAGGGAAATACTCCCATCACTTTGACTAAACCCTTTGTACCTTGCCCCAATACCCAGTCCATAAAACTTAAAAAAGTGTGGGGCAAGGACGCACCTTGCCTCACCCTTTTTTCACAGGAAAGAAGCTGGATAAAAACCGCCCCAACTTCACAGCACTTCCAGTCCCAAAATACAGACCAGTTATAAAACCCAAAGCCCTTTGCAGGAACCCCTCGAATCCAAAAGACCCCCAAAGGATCACGATGCACTGTTTTCAAAGCCTTCTTGAGATCAACATAGGGGCAAGCATCCCCTGTCGAAATCACGTCGGCGTTCCACCAGGACACGAAGCGCTGGATACGTCCTTTTTGACTTACTGGCTAAACCCCAGACTGCTGAGGTCTCTGATGCTTCCCCAGTCTGCGAATTGTGTCGCAATAGAGGGCAAAAAACCTTCCCGGGACCTGAAATGTAATACCGGGGTAATTGTTGCAGCCCTGACGGCCCCCCTTTTTTCCAGATGGGGACGACCACCCCCTTTTTCCAGCGGGAGAAGGGTTACCTGATTGCCACACGGCAGTCGGACAGCATGAAACCCGAGATCTGGCCTCACCCCCAGCTTTGGGGACTCCGCACTGATTTTTACAAACACCAGCTGCCTTTCCCCCCTAACTTTGTCGCCTCTCTGTTTCGTCAAGAGAGGGGGGGGCTCGTAAATGGGAGGTCGGCATCCACTCCTGTCCCCAGTGGTGTGAAGCTGCTCATTGGAGGGTAAAAACCGTAAAAATGCCCAAATACTCAGCCCAAGGGCCCCCATCTGCCCATCCAGTCCGACACGAGGCACCCATCTGCTTTTCGAATACCCTCGCCCGAAAGGAGATTTGGGAACGGAGCTTCTTCAGGCTGGGTAGGCGGGTCGGAGGCCCCATTGCGTTCAAAATGCCCCCGGGAATCCTCACAGACCCCTGAAACCTTCCTTGTCTCTCCCCAGGAGGGTTCTAGTCCGGCGTGACAGAGCCCTGTGCTGGTCCCATTTTCCCCGCCAGCCCCGGCAGCGCGACTCTACTCAATTTCTCCACGTCGCCGTCGAGACAAAAATCACGCCTTGACCCTTGGGCGCTCCCCCCAAAACACCCTTTGGGGTGTGTAGAGTTTTTTACGTTTGAAAGGGATCCCCATTCTATGGGTCCCCGAGAGCACCACACATCAAAAAGATTTAAAAAATGCCCCCCCGCATACTCTGAGCACATGTCAAGTCCTTTAGTTTCTCAAGATGAAAAAACAGTAAAGGTTTTTCCTCTTGAGATTTTTCTGGACTTGACAGAAGCTTAAGTGTAGCAAAAATAAATCGTGATCTGTTCCAAGAACTCAGCACTCCGGTAAAACCCCGCAGTTCTGGAGGAAACCTCCACGATACTAAAGGGATGTGGCGATTCCTTCTACCCCCCCGGGTTAATATACCAGTCCACGGTGCAGCCTGGCCTCGATACAAAACCTGCAAAATTTTCAACTTCTGGGTCTCGCCCAAAGTCAGAAGCGAGAAATGTTGGTGTTTTCTGGACCGGAGCCATGGGGCCCAAAAACCCTAACTCGTAGCCATCTCTCACAGTGCCAGTAGTAGCTTGAAGTGCCCAAAACAAAGAGTGGTCCCCAGAGGACCTGGTCAAAAAGAGTCAGTTTGGCGTAGAAAATCTCCTTCTCTTCAGTTTTTGCTTCGTAGGACTCACTGCAACAAGAGACATGAAACCCAGGTGTGTTTTATCCTCGCCTGCTTTTACCTCATCAAACCCGGGGTAACCTCAACAACTGACGGCTGCAGTTTTTCTGGAGATGCCTATAGCTACTCCCCGTACACGGGGACCATTGCTCTCCGGACCATAGTAGGTGTAACCCCCCCCTGCATCTCGCCACTGCCAGGCCTCCTCGTCTCAGAGAGTCCCACTATACCACCCTCGCCTACGAGCTCGCCCGATCGCGCCCCGGCCTTACCCCTTTTAAAAGTTTAAAGGGGTAGATTTGGTTTTTTTAGGGAGGGGTGCAAACGCCCCCCCCCCCCCCCCCCCCAACCAATCTAGTCAGGGATTGCCTTACTGCTCACCGTGGCCCGGGACGCAGAACCCCCCCGTAAGGATTAACCCCAGGCTGCCCACTATTTACCCATCTGGGGTGGATGGCCATTGACTCAATAGTGAGTTCATCTGCCTTAAAGATGGGTTTTTTATTTTCCATCGGGTGTCCCACACCCTCCTCACTGGGAGAACCCGTGGGGGGGCCGGTTTTGTCCCGACGTTCGACCCCTGTACTGGTTGTACTGGGTTACATGTACCAGTACAGGGCACAACCCTGACCAGACCCCCTATTGACCAGTTCACCCTTTAGAAAATTTAATTTTTTATTACTCAGCTGAAATTTTTTTCCCGCTAAGGATTTAAAATCGTTTCCTTTGCTACCACATGGCCCATCAACATATTTGGAAATTTATACCCTACTAAAATTTTACATGGTTCTCGTTCAATTAAATTTTCCTCAACATCTTTGCTGATCTTGAGAACTCCATGCATGTATCAGACAACACTTTGTCTCCTTTTATGGCAAAACGGGAAAAATCATATCAATCTGTGGGCCCTTTTATTTTTCCAATTTTAAAAGTTTCAGCTGTTGGTGAAAATTTGCCCTAAGAGGATTTAAGTATTATTCCACATCATTCCCAAAAAGCCCCCCTTATCATTTTTTCCTCGAAAAAGCTTTACGAGCTACCCTTTCATTTCCCCTTTATAAGATTTACCCCAAACGGGAAACTTTTCCCATTCTACTCCCATGGAAACTTAAAAATTTTGGGTAAAATTTTACTTTATCACTCCCGTGGAGAACACCAAATCTAAATTTTTATTCACCTAAGTGACAATTTCCTGTCCTCTTGCATAATTCATACTTTAATGGTTAATCATGTTTCTTTAGCACATGATTCTTACAAGTTCAATATAAGAGTGCTCATCACTCTACCTGTTATACATCACCATGTTTTCTGAAGTTCATTCAAATGTGTAAACTTCATTTAATTTCTCTGCCAGTCAGTTTTTACACTCGCTGATGTCAAAATATTTTCTACAATAGCATTGAATTATTATCATTTATGTAAGATTTTTTTTTGGCAAACTTGGATTTGCCCACACACAATGCAAATACAGCAGCAGCTCTACAGTCAGACGAGCCTTCGTCGTTACTTGACACATTCGGTTGTTTTTTAACGATTACTTGACGATTTAAGATTACGATTCCATTACTTGAAAGGATATTTTCTCATTTTTTCCCTGTAATTTTTACAGCTACTTTCGCTGACAGTTGAGCTTGCTAGCTACCGTACACGTACACTTGTTACACCTTACACTTGACAATTATTAACAGTGATATTTGCACATTGTGGATTTACCCACGCTAGTACTGACACATATATATACTTTTACTCGGCCATATCATTTTTTTTGAGGTTGAACATCATGTAATCCATTGTTTTCCAGATTAGCATTTGTAACAATATCCTCATGTTACTTGGAACTCAAGCGGCCCATCCCTCCATCTCTGGTCCCGCCGAATTTTTCGTGAAATTTTTTCTGTGTCCTTAGCTCAGATTTTACTCACTTTTAGCGATAGGAATTAAGCTTTGGGAGGTTTAGAGTTTATGTTTTATATGTATTTAGCCTTTAGTTAGGTGTACAGTTTCTTTTACCATTTTTTATTCCCTAGCTAATTCTTATGTGCCTAATTTGAGGACAAATTATATAGCGGCT
>JACEEZ010025239.1:18629-26129 GCA_016584305.1 Chionoecetes opilio | reverse complement strand
CCATTATGGGAGAGTGAAGAAATATGCATAACCTCAATATATACTTAAACTCTTCGCCATTTAATATTTTGCGAGAAAACATTTTAGATGAAACATATCAATAGAAGCGGATTTTCATTAGCTTTCCATTGATATATTTCGATTTCTGATAAATGAATTAAAACCATGCATAAATTAGCGTTTTTAGCGAATTTAGCGTGCGGCGAATGTTTTGTTTATGTTATCAATTTCAACCACGATTATTCTTTTTTCCTGGCATTATTATAAATCGTTGGTTTTGCAAGAGATTATTCTGCCTTATGAAAGACAAAAATAACAAGAAATGCAAATAAATAGCGGAGTTTAACGACTTCAAAAAACATTGAGTAAAGAGAAATAAGAAGTACTTACGTTCACCACTTCGTAGCTCGATACTTCCTGAGTCGACTTTTTATGGTTTATATGCCAATAAAAGCGGACTTTTATGAGGATTCCAACGCTACCATTATAATTTTCATAAGGCCAGTAGATTTTGAGAAAATGGAGGAAAACTGAAACACATGTTGGAAGACGGATGGCTAAGAAGGCTGGCTAACACGCTGCCTGCTGAGAGTGAACAGGGACACGGGCCCTTATCACTTCAAATCCATTCGCACGAGCGAGTTGACAATTAGTTTATTGTATAGGATTAGCTTGGATCTTTTACGCAGAAAATTTTGACGCGATTCTGATAAATACTTTATTTTTGGCGATTTTTTTATGTTTTTTGACGCAATTCGCGTCAAAAGCTAAGATGTACACGGGCCCGTTTTGACGCGATCGCGTTACCGTGCGTGAAAGGGTTAATGAGCCTTGGTAATAGCCTAACCTGTCTCCGTGGTAAACATGCTTCAAATGCATGCCCTATACATTTAAGAACTTGTAGGAAATGTAATCAATCTGTTCATAACATCGATCTTTGTCCTAACAGTGATAATAACTCAAGACCCTACAGTAGTTAAAATGGCAGTCACTAATAAGAGTAGTTCCGCAGCTGTTCCTACTGCCGAATTGAAGGTGAGCCATAATGGTAATTCAGTCATAGTAAAGACAATGTTTGACAGTGGTGCACAAAGATCCATCATAAGCAGGGAGATAGTTGAATTATTACAACTACCCATAATTGATAAAGTGAATTTAGCCATATCATGTGTTCTTGCCAATAAAGAGGCTCAAAACTTTGACATAGTTCAACCCCCAGTCCAATTAGGAAGATATAAATGTAGGGTAGCTGCTGTAGTAATTAATAATATTGGTATCAGTTTAACTGTAAATGGACTAAAAGACACAGCTGAAATGCTAAGGGATAATGGTGTCAAGCTAGTTAGTAATACCTTCGAGGACGTTGATGGTCCCTTCCAATTAATAATAGGCGCTGATTATTTTGGGCGTTACCTAAGGAAGGTCATCAAAAGACATAACGTCTCAATGTTCACCAGTGCTGGTGGTAATGTAATAATGGGACCCATCCCACATACTCACCAAGCCGAACAGTATTCCTAGTCAAGCACAGCCCCTATTAATAACCAGAATTGGAACCACTTTCTTGCCCACACCAATTAGTGAGGTAGTAGGGGAAAGTGGTATTCCAGTTCATAATCAATATATCGCCACTAATGAAAATCCTAATAATAATGTGTCGCGAGGAAATAATAACCTCAAATTGAACACAGGATTATGGTTTATAGGCCCTACCTGGCTGAAAGAGTGTAATATTGATCCTATACAGATTTCCACTCAGCCAGACATTATCTGAAGATATAGTAAGGGAACCTGAATTGATCCCAGATCCTGTGATAGACATAGAAAGGTTTTCCTTATTGAGCAAACTAATCAAGACTACTAATTTAGTCTTCAAATCCATTAAAAGGGATAGCTCTGACTCTTTGAAGTTTTGGGTCAGAACAATACAAAAGCAGGTATTTCCTGAGGAATATCAGCTCTTGGCCTCAGCCAGCCCCCATAGGAACAAATTGACCAAATTATTAGGTCTGTATCTAGAACATGAGGGCATAATTAGGTGTCGAGGACGAAATTTGAAAGCTGATCTTCCAAATATCACCTGCCATCCCATACTAATTCCCAAACGCCATCATCTTACTAAATTGTTGGTAGAAGAATATCATAGGAACTCATTACATGGCGGAATGGCTGCAATATTAGCCGATATCAGGTGTCAATTTTGGATACATCATGGTAGACAGGCAGTCAAATATTACCTCAAATCTTTCATTAAATTTAATAGATCTGAGTGTAGACTAGTCTCCTATCTAGGTCCCTCTGAACTTCCCGCTGATAGAGAGATCCTAAAACCAATTGAGGTCAATGGTAAGGACTATACTGGGGATATTATAACATCAGGAGATAACTCTCCCCCCGATCAAATATATGTCTGCATATTCACTTGTACCTCTATCAGGACTATTAATTTCAAAGTAGTCAAAGACCAAAGTGCCGAAACCACTATTCAAATGTTCCGGCGCTATGTGGCCTGGGGTAATGTCACATGAAGCAGAACTTCAGTCAGACAATAAAAGATAATCATGATACAACAATGACAAACTGCAAAAAAATTATTATTAGCATGACTAGTCATAGATTGTTCATCCTAAATCATATGGTCTTGCCAGGGGACACTTCCTGCTGAACTATTGTAGTAGCCCTTGAGGTGTTCCCGCGTTTCTCTGGCAGAAAGTGGGCCTCTTTGATTAGTATGCACCTGTAGTCCTTCCAGTGGATCGGAGTTCTCTCGCCAGGCTCCTGGTATATGTGCATGGGTCTCAGGATCCTCGGCATCTGCATTCCGAAGAATTGCCTGCGGATTCTTGTCCCGCAGAAGGTAATGCAGACAGCAACAGGCAAGCGTAACACTCTCGACCCTCTTTGGTTCAAGACTCATGGTTGTGAGGAGGCACCTGAACCGGTTTGACATTATGCCGAAAGCATTTTCGACAATCCTCCTGGCCCGTGAGAAACGGTTGTTGAAGATACGCTCCTCCTTGCTTAGGCCACGGTGTGGGAATGGCTTCATGAGCCAGTCACGCAAAGGGAAGGCCTCATCTCCAACGATGTGGTACGGCACCGGTCTGTCGCTTCCTGGTAGTGGGGTTGGTGCAGGCAATCCCAAAGAGTTTCCCTCTATTGCCAGTCTCAAGTCCGTGACAGTGAAGATGCCGGCATCAGAATAGGCACCGTTCGCTCCTATATCCACGTACAGGAACTTGTAGTTGGCATCCACCAGCGCCAGCATCACAATGGAATGGAAACGCTTATAGTTATAATAATGAGAGCCTCCACCATTGGGACATTTGATGGCAATGTGCTTCCCATCCAAAGCTCCTATGGTGTTGTGGAAGTTCCAGCGCTGAGAAAATACATCTGCCACCTTCAGCCATGCCTCTGGTGTTGTTGGACAGTTCAGAACCTCGTCCTTGTACTCTGTGATGATGGCCTCGCAGGTTTCGTAGACAATCTTGGAGATGGTGTTGTGTGCAACGCGGTAGCTGTAAGAAAGACTTTTAAACGAATCTCCTGTTGCCAAAAACCGCAAGGTGATCGACAGACACAGGCCTGGCTCAAGTGGCTTCCGGTAGTTGGTGACTTGCTTCTCAATGCGAGGGGCCAATCGTTGTAGTAACTCATAGAAGAGATCCCTGTCCAAGCGGTGGTAGTTCCTGAAAGTTGATGGATCTTCCGCTTTCAGCTCCTGCACCAGGTTCTCCCATTGGCCAAGTTCTGGTCGTCTGAGAAGCCACCTTTGAACCCAACAACGTCTGTGGCGTCTCCTCCTTTGTATCTTCTTTCTTTTCTCCACCTTGCGAAGTTTCAGCAATTGTATCTGCAACTGTGTACTTTTGACCTCCAACAGCTTGAGGTCCACCAGCAATGCTAGCCTTGCAGTCTCCCTTTCTTTGTCATCCATGTTGGCAGGCACGCACGAGCTCTTGTTGCAAGGGAGGCAGAACGACGAGTGACAGACAGTGGCCAGGGGGCCCAATATATATAGGCGCTGCTGCTTTACTGGGGTGGACCGTGCGCGTACCGAGCCGTACCGAGCTCTTGTCGGGCATGTATCGGGCATGTACCGTCCTAGTACCATGTTTTGCCGTGCGAGGATCGGCCAAGACAGTTGTGGTTTCGGCCTTTGGCGGGGGCGGTTCTTAGAACACCGTGCTCTCATCGCCGGTTACCGAGAGAACACCGTGCTGCGTGCTGCATGTACCTTGCGGGTGTCGGCAATCACCGTGCGAGCACCGGCCGCACACCGAACTAGGCGAAAAATCCAGCACTTCCATCACGGTTTACGCCGATTTCTTGATTTTTGAAAACTCTACACGCACCGGCTAAGATCGTGCTCGACCGTACTCTGTGGGACACGGCCTTAAATTAGACTAGGAATATTATGTGAAAAAGGGCCCAGAAATCACATGAGGGGTAACGGTTTGTTACAAGCTATCACCCATACTAGGATTGAACCATGACACCTCCTGAGCAATATTAATTAGCCTGGATGACACTTGATATTTTGATTTGGGACCTCACAGTGGGTTATTTTGTGAAAGAGGTCAATCGCGAAATATCAGATTTTCTCGAAAATACAAAAATGTCAATAAAATGACCAATACTGCAGTTACAAGCTTATTTTTCGTGTCAAAATGAGCAGAATAACAAGGCATATTGTAAAAATATTGGTTTATGCTATAGAATTGGGAAATGCTAAAAAGAATGGCAAAAACTACTGTAATGGATTTCTAATCCTTTGAATCCCTTATAAACGATAGACGTCAGTGTTGTAGTCAAGACCAGACCCTCCGAGACCAAGACCAGGACCAGGACCAGACCCTTCGAGACCAAGACCAAGAGCAACACCAGACCTTCCGAGACCAAGACCAGCCCTCCGAGACCAAGACCAAGACCCTCCGAGACCAAGACCAAGACCAAGACCAGACCCTCCGAAACAGACCAAGACCAAGAACAGGCATATGAAAATATATGCCTGATCTCATATAAGAGATAAATATGACTATTATCTGAATTCTTTTTGGTCCGAACTGCGTAAATACTAAATTGTATTGTCCTGTCCTGTTTGTAAGGAATGGGTTTAATTTTTTTTTCTCATAATGTACCTTTGAATATAACGGACCTAATTAAATTTTCCATATAGTCTCAGGTATCAAATGCAAAAATAAATAAAAATGCCAAATTAAAAATGACGTCGTGCCAGCCTTATCCGTGATGCTTTGCTTGCAGAAAGTACAAACTACTGTGTGCTTCTGGTTTCCGTGTTTCTTATAAAAAAACTACTTGTGGTCCTTGAACGCAAATTTGATAACTGCTGAAGATGCCGACATGATTACTCATTCCGGTGTGCGAATGGAAACTAAGCGAGACTAGTCCAGTAGCCTACACCCCACTGTCCGACGTCCTATGTCACTGCCAGACAGAGTTGCCAGGTCCTGTCAATTGTTGTATTTCTTGCCAGAAATTACTCAACAAATTTTGGAATTTGCCAGATATATTTGCCAATTGAATATCATTTTCTTATGATGAAAAATTGAAAATGCCAAAAAAATTAAGTGAATGCCAAAATTATATTTTGTGTTTTGTGGACCTGACAACCCTGCTGCCAGATGTGCTCGATGTAACGACTAACGAGCTCTGGTAGAAGGTGGGGTAAGGGTAACGTATAAGGGAGTAAATATATATACAAAATTTAATATATGTGAACAACTGAACATCTAGGTCAAATATTTCTGCTTCCATTGCTTCGTTGACATGAAACAAACATAGGAAAATAGCAATTTTTGTGGTTACGTTTTCCGAGCGAGCTAGCTAAACCTGTGGTGTACGTGTACGAAGGGTGCGGGGATTGCATAGGCCTACACATATATGAAGTACGCGGAGGTGAACAGAGCTGCAAACATGCGTGCGTGCAAACTGAGATTATCACTGCGAGAATGGCCACGTCATGCATGTTCTCTCGACTCGCAAACACTCTATCAGCGCTCTCAGGGTTCAGCTCATGCATCATCACCGTAGAGCTAGTCAGGCAGTATCTATAGACAGTACAACGCTATATGGTACGCCGTGAATCGAATCAGCCATGATTTTTCTCCGTGTATAATAATAAATTTCCAACTATCCCCACATCACGATGCACGTTTTAATCCTGGTCTCGACCTGGTCTCGAGCCAAACTCCGAGACCAGAAGCTTCAAGACCAAGATCAAGACCAAGACCACATCAAAAGAGACCAAGACCAAGACCAAGACCACATCAAACTGGTCTCGAGACCGGTCTCGAGACCAAGACCAGTCTCGAGACCTACAACACTGATAGACGTATCGACTAGATCTGTTGTTTATTGTTGCATGTATGATTCGATATCACAATCGATGACACCGAGTATGCACCATCTGCGTACAAAGATGTCGGTCCAGCAAGAATAAAGAGGGACAGAGACGATGTTCAAAAGCTACAGGAAAAGTTATCACGATTCACAATATTTGACAGTGAGAGCAACGCAGGCGACGAGTTGACCTGTCTGATGACAATGGATCTTGCCCCTGAAAACATCAAGAACGCTTTACTGACCGCTGAAACCCATGGAGAATCAAAGATCAAAGAATTTGTGGAATCACGGATTTGCAAACAAGACGTCGGCTTTCATGTAAAATTGAAAAAGTCACAGAGTCCTACACTGACGACAATGTACACACTAGAAACGAGGAAGTATGGTAGTCAAAAGGGTCAAACCATCAAAGCAGACAGGCTTCTGTTCCAGCGGCTTCTTGTGGCACAGGACTCCGGACGTGATATAAGCCTTAAAAGTCTTCTGAGTCATGAAATTACACCGGTACCACTGTCATTGGCAGACACGGCAGGACGCCTACGTCCTACGAATAAAGCTGCGCTCGGGAAGATCTTGGAGGATGCAGTAACTGTTGAGGTCCTGCCAAAGTCTTCGCTTAAGACATGTTTTATCATAGATGGTCAGGCATTGGTACAAGCCATTGGAAAACCAACGGGGGCAAAGTCATTTGGAGATCTGGTTGATGTCTTCAATGCATCAGTGTTCAGTCCTTTCAATGAGCACTGCTCAAGAGTCGATGTGGTTTTCGATCGATATCGTATCACATCAATCAAATCTGGGACCCGGGAAAAGAGAGAGGGGTGAGTACGTTCTATCCGGCGCGAGATCGACAGCAGAGAGATTCCACTCCCTGCCAACTGGAAGCAGCTCATGGACTTACCAGAAAACAAGGCAAATCTTACCAAGTTTCTCAGCGATCAAATGATGTTGGAGGCAAAAAAGAGTCGACCCATTTGTGAGTTGATCACTGCAAATGGGTTTGAGGAAGAAACCAAAGTAGCATCGTCACAGGGGCCTGATGTTGAACAGCTGCAATCATCTCACGAGGAGGCCGATACACGTATAATATTGCATGACAAGGCGGCCTATATGGATGGATACGAACGGATC
>JACEEZ010025239.1:0-12300 GCA_016584305.1 Chionoecetes opilio | reverse complement strand
TTTAATTTCGATCTTTTCTTGGACAAATGTACAAATTCACTCTCGGACGATGTACAATGTCAGATGCGAGAGACGAGTTTTGGCAGTGGAAGAGGTCTGCGCAGCCCTCCCTCGTCCCTTACCTACCCTAGCCCTCTCGAGTCTATTGTTTCACGCGGCAGCACCGAGGATCTTTCCTCTTTAGCTCCCTTCACACATTCCATAATCAAACCACGATAGCGCCACCAATTTGATTATTGATGCTATCGTGAAATTTAACCACGAAAAACGCAGACCATGATAGCCTCACAACAATGTCACGCTGCCTGTACGTATGTGTCATGACGGTCGTAAGATGGTCATGATGGAGTCATGACAGCTGTAAGACTATGTCACGAATGGAAAATAAACGGTCATTTTGTCGTCATGATAGAGCTACGATAACCATGACAGTGCCAAGACGGTGCCATGAACGTACCACGATAGCGTCAAGAGCTAGCCCCACACGTGGTGGGGGTTGCCATGGTGATGGAGAAGGAAGGGGGACTATAGAGACGAGGGTAGAGAAGGCGTGTGTTGGTGGGGGTGGGGGTGTTACCACGTGCTGATGGGAGTAGTGGGTAGGGAGTCACGGGGGGAGTGTCATCACGTGGTGGTGGGAGTAGGGGGAGTGGAGTCGGGGGTGGGTGAGGTGAATGAGAAGGGGGGGAAGGCGAGGGGTACAAAAGGGGAAGCAGGATGAAGGAGTAATCGTAACGATTTCTTATCGTCACGATAAACATACGACGATCATAATAGTGTCACGAAGCTGCTACATAGATAACGATAGCGTCACAATAGACTTACGATACGCTGCGTTGGGTACGAAAATCGGGGAGCTTCCCGATTTTTTAATGCATGCACTAACTTTTTGTGCCTCGGCCGAGCGCGTCACGAGCGTCACGATCGGTCACGATGGACCCATAACCAGGACCATGACGGCGCTGCTCATACATTGTTGGCGCTTTCGTGGTTCGATTATGGAATGTGTGAAGGGGGCTAACCCCAAGTGATCAAGGGGAGGAGAAAGAACTTTAACCCAGTCATACCTGCAAACGCAGTCACCCCTGTTTTCTCTCGAGCCTCGGAGAGAGAAAACAGGGACTCTCAGCTGGCTACGTGCCAGCTTCCTGTCTCCTCACACAACATTACCACTTGTGAGTGTTATGCATGTTTTATGTTTAATTAATGTGCAGTTATGTTATTTTGTGTGCTATTTTCTCTTTCAGAATGCTTTTTCTACAGAATAGATAGTACAGTGTGGGTAATATAGACACTGTGTGTTTGTTGTGTTTGCTATAGTTTATTTTAGCTTGAAACACATGTCTTTTTTTGTCTTTTTAAAAAAATTGATGGGGTCCTGGAACCAAACCTATATTTTACCATTAGTTATGTGTTTCGTTATATGAGATTTCGTTTTTACGAGTATGCCAGGTGGAACCTAAATGCTCGTATCTTCGGGACCTCCCTGTACAACAATCTGTGCTGTTTTAGCATGTTTTGCAGAGTTCTTATTGTGTGGAGGGGCTAGAGGTAACCTCGCATAATTTGGACTTTCGGCTAATTCGACCCAGGTCTCCCCCAATTAGTTTGAATTAGAGAGAGTTTACTGTATATAAGAGATCACGGCGAGTCATCACTCCAGAAAAAACACGAGATTCTCCAGATGTTGGACGAAGGCTGGACCATTTGGCACTGCTGTGAACACTACGACCTTCCCCGGACCACCATGCAGGGGGAGATCCATGAAGCACTTACCACCTGCTTGGAGGTGGTAACTCTCATCCACAGCGCGGGAATGTGTAGATTTGGTGGTAAACCTGCACGTTGGCCCACGTCTTCTTCTTCTTCTTCTTCTTCTTCTTTCTTCTTCTTCTTCTTCTTCTTTTTTTACCATCACAAAGGACTGGCCAAGGGCGCACAAAAAATGGGTAACACAAAGCCCGCTTAGTTGCCAGTCCTTATAAAGAAGACAGTAAGAGAATAATATAAAAAAGAGGGGTGAGCCAATTTAGTTCGGAAGGTGTCTTGTTACTCTTCTTTTGAAAAGATTTAAGTCATAGAAAAGTGGAAAAATAGAAACAGGAAGAGAGTTCCAGAGTTTACCAGTGAAAGGGATGAAAGAGTAAAGATACTGATTAACTCTTGCATTAGGAAGATGAACAGAATAGGGATGAGAATGAGTAGAAAGTCTTGTGCAGCGAGGCCGCGGGAGGGGGGGAGGCATGCAGTTAGCAAGTTCAGAAGAGCAGTGAGCATGAAAATAGCGGTAGAAGAGAGCAAGAGAAGCAACATTGCGGCGGTGATTTAAAGATTGAAGACAGTCAGTCAGAGGAGGGGAGTTGATGAGACGAAAAGCTTTTGACTCAACCCTGTTTAGGAGAGCTGTATGAGTGGATCCTCCCCAAACATGTGAGACATACTCCATACATAGGCGGATAAGGCCCTGTAGAGAGCAAGCAACTGGGAGGGAGAAAAAAATGGACGCAGACGCCACAGGACACCTAACTTCTTAGAAGCTGTTTTAGCAAGAGATGAGATGTGAGATTTCCTGTTCAGATTTTTAGTAAAGGATAGTCCTAGAATGTTCATTGTAGAAGAAGGAGACAGTTGAGTGTCATTGAAGAAGAGGGGATAGTTATCTGGTAGGTTTTGTCGAGTAGATAGGTGAAGAAATTGGGTTTTTGAGGCATTGAACATTGAGGCAAGGTTTGCTTTGCCCCAATCAGAAATTATAGAAAGATCAGAAGTTAGGCGCTCGTTGGCATCTCTCCGTGAATCACTTAGTTGCTGTTGAGTTGGACGTTTAATAAACGACGTTGAAAAATGCAGGGTAGAATCATCGCGTAGGAGTGGATAGGGCTTTGAGTTAGATTTAGAAGATCATTAATGAATAATAGAAAGAGAGTGGGTGATAGGACAGAACCCTGGGAACACCACTATTGATAGATTTAGGAGAAGAACAATGTCTGTCTACAGTAGCTGCAATAGAATGGTTTGAAAGGAAACTTAAGATGAAGTTACAGAGAGAATGATAGAAACCGAATGAGGTAGTTTGGAAATTAAAGATTTGTGCCAGACTCTATCAAAAGCTTTTGATATGTCAAGGGCAACAGCAAAAGTTTCACCGAAACCCCTAAAGGAGGATGACCAAGATTCAGTTAGGAAAGCTAGAAGATCGCCAGTAGATCGCCCTTTACGGAAACCGTACTGACGATCAGATAGAAGATTGTGAGCAGATAGATGCTTAAGAATCTTCTTATTAAGTATAGATTAAAAAACTTTAGAAAGGCAGGAAGTCAAAGCTATAGGACGGTAGTTTGAAGGATTAGAACGGTCACCCTTTTTAGGAACAGGTTGGATCTGAGCAAACTTCCAGCAAGAAGGAAAGGTGGAAGTACAGTAAAACCCTTATAACTCGGCACGATAGGGGCTCTGGCCCTTGCCGAGTTATTAAATGTGCCGAGTTATGCAATGTCCTCCTCTGATATGGGTAAAAAAAAAAAAAAAAAAAAAAAAAAAAATGTAAATACAGTTCTGTAAAAGCATAAAAACTACACTTACCAGTGAACGGGTAGAATGTGCTGGATTTGATATCAAACTCAGCACAAATAGCACGCATGGACGCACCTGCATCCATCCTTGCCAGCACTTTCACCTTTTCCTGCAGGCTCTTCAATTTCATTCCCTTCCTGCTGGAGACACCCTTGCGTGATGGAGCTGACATCTTGACTACAGTACTGTATGATGTAATCCCAAAACACGTAAAATAGGTGGCAAAGTAAAGCAAAGGTCGGGTACCAGCGTGTAGGCTGAGCCGTGTTTTTGTCGTCCAAGTACCGTCTTGGATTACGAATCCCAATCCAATAACACTTGCTGAAATGTGTGATATACTACTTTTGTGATATGGTTTGCAATGTTTTGCATTGATTATTATTTCGGCTCCTACCAAGCTTGTTGTGTTTTTGAAGCAGAAACCAATCCTTTTTCAATTGCGACAAAAAACGGAATTCGTATCCAAATACAACTTGGACAACATAAACATGGCTCAGCAGCTGACAGCCTACACGCTGGTTCCTGACCTTTGCTTTACTTTGCCACCTATTTACGTGTTGGGATTACATCATACAGTACTGTATTTGAAAATGTCAGCTCCATCATGCAAGGGTGTCTCCAGCAGGAAGGGAATGAAATTGAAGAGCCTGAGCCTGCAGGAAAGGGTCAGAAGGACAAAAACACAACTTTATGCGATATGCCGAGTGTAAGCAAAGAGATGTAGTTATAACTTCAATATGCCGAGATACATTATTTTTTGCCGACTTTCTGTTACATGTTCACACAAGAGGTTGTGTGAACATGATATGCCAAGTGAAAACCAAGAGATGCAGTTTAGGGGAGGCGGTAGCAGAGTGGTTAGCGTCTGTGTGGTGTTCTCGAAGACCCGAGTTCGATCCCGAGTGAGACCCATAAATCCACTTGAAATCTTTCTGCACCATCGAGTGGCCTAAGAACACCCACATGCCCTGTCCATTAACTCTACCTTCGACTGCGAGTGCATGGGAGGACACAGGAGGGCGGCAGGGACTCCGTCAGGACCGTAAGTCGACCGAGGATCTAGGCCAGAAAGGGCAAAGAAAACATCATTACGAAGGATCTTAATGACAGGCATAATATAGTCAGAGGGTGGAGGAGAAGGAGGAACAAGCCCTTCATCAACCAGAGTGGAATTTTTAGCAAAGGTTTGAGCGAAGAGGTCAGCTTCAGAAATAGATGAGACAGCTGTGGAGCCATCTGGGTGAAGCCCAGGAGGGAAGCTTTAGGAGGGAAAGATGAAGAAGAAAAATGATTAGAGATGTTATTTGCTAGATGCCAGAAGTCACGAGAGGAATTTGATTCAGAAAGATTTTGACATTTTCTATGAATGAAAGAGTTTTTGGTAAGTTGAAGTAAAGATTTGGCATGATTACGGGCAGAAATATAAAGGGCATGAGTTTCAGGAGATGGATGCTTACGGTACCGTTTGTGAGCCACCTCTCTATCTCGGACATCATGAGAACAAGCAGAGTTAAACCAAAGTTGACAGGCTTTAGGATTAGAGAAAGTGTGTGGAATGTACGCCTCCATGCCAGAGACTATGACCTAAGTTATGCGCTCTGCACAAAGAGATAGATCTTTGACATGGAAGCAGTAATCATTCCATGGAAAATCAGAGTAGTACTGCCTTAGGTCTTCCCACTTAGCTGAGTTGAATTGCCGAAAGCACCTATGCTTAGGTGGGTCCTGAGGCGGCACCGGAGCGATAGGACAGGTTACAGAAATAAGATTGTGATCGAAAGAACCCAACGGAGAGAATAGTTTCACAGAGTAAGCAGAAGGGTTAGTAGTTAGGAAAAGATCAAAAATGTTGGGCGTGTCTCCAAGGCGGTCAGGAATACGGATAGGGTGCTGCACCAGCTGCTCTAGGTCTTGGAGGATAGAAAAGTTGTAGGCTTGTTCACCAGGTTGGTCAGTGAAAGAAGATGATAGCCAAAGCTGGTGGTGAACATTGAAGTCCCCAAGAAGAAAAATTTCTGCTAAAGGAAAATGAGATGAGATGTGCTCCACTTTTGATGTTAAATAGTCAAAGAATTTTACATAGACAGAGGAGTTAGGTGAGAGATATACAACACAGATAAATTTAGTAAGAGAGTGACATTGAAGTCGAAGCCAGATGGTAGAAAATTCGGAAGATTCAAGGCCGTGGGCACGAGAGCAAGTGATGTCATTGCGGACATATACGCAACAGCCAGCTTTGGATTGAAAATGAGAATAGAGACAGTAAGAGGAGACAGAAAAAGGTCGGCTGGCAGTGCTCACAGACAACTGGTTTTCTGTGAGGAAAAGAAGATGAGGTTTAGAGGAGGAGAGATGATATTCAACAGAGAGAAAGTTAGATCTAAGGCCGCGAATGTTGCAGAAGTTTAAGGAGAGAAGGCTAGAAGAAGTATCAAGACACCTCGAGTCGTCACCATTGAATTGGTCCGACCTGGGGATATTTATGGTCCCCTCCCCAGTAAGGGACTCCGAGGCAGGGTGTGTGAATGCCATTTTGAAATTTTGAGTGAAGATAGTGTAGGGATGTAAGTGCATGTAGTGTAATGTGAGTAGTAAGAGGAATTGTCTTTAGAGTGCAGGCTGCAGCTACTCTCTTGTGTATCTGAGACACTAAGGGATATGGAAAGAGAGGACACGGGAGATTTCAATGATAAGCCTGCAGCACCCCCCTCAACTCCCGTAAGTACCTCCACGGGAGTATTTCACCATGGCGGCAGGTGTCTGACTGCCTACTCCCTATAATGACTACTACTGACTACCTACTCCCTACGTCTGCTCGAGACTGGTATTAGGAGAGGTAGTAAGTCTCCAGGCTCGTTTATTGCTGCTTGGTATACAGGAGAACCTCGTTTATCCGGCACCCTCGGGGGGGAGCGCATGCCGGATAACTCATTTTGCCGTTGTTTTGAGAGTTACTCTTATGGAATCGCCCAAAATCCCAATAAATACTGTGGTTTCTGGAGGTTGTTGTTGTTGTTGTTGTTTTAGGGCTGCGAGGATCCCTCGGGGAACACTATGAGCCCTGGTGATGTCCTATGATGCTATCACAGGCGCGGTAGTTGACCTGTCTTCCTCAGGAAGGCACAGGTGAGGCGGATGACGGCGTGTTGCCGAGAGGGGGGAACGCCAGCCGCTGCCAGCAGGGTGGGCAGGTCAAAGGTAGTGACGTTCAGGGCGAGGAGTTGAGACTGTAGCACTACACGGTGTGAGTGGAAGTGCGGACACTGCAGCAGAAAGTGTTCAATAGTCTCCGGAAAATTCATGCACCAAGGGCAGTGGGGGTCAGGGGACAGACGGAGGCGATGCAGGTGAGCTGTGAGTGTCGTGTGCCCCAGGCGGAGGCGGGTGAGAGTGACATCCAGGAGGCGCGGGACTTTTTCCGTATCCACGGCTGGGGGGAAGAGTCACTGCGGTATTGGCCCATGGAGGTGATGCGGAGGGCATCGCCGAGTGTGTTATTCCAGGTGGAGCGGCAGACCCGGGGGATCAGGCATTTGGCCGCGGAGAGCGGCAGAGGGAAGGGTGTTGTGTGTTACCTCTGTTAACGCCATCCTGGCAGCAGAATCAGCCACCTCGTTGCCTGGGATACCAGCTTGGGAGGGAACGCACTGGAAGGCGATCTCCCACCCCTCGTTGGTAAGGTGAAGGGCCCTCTGGATGGTGTGGACGAGGGACGTAGAGGATCGTGGATGACGGGAGAGGAGGAGGTAGAGTGAGGAGAGAGAGTCCTGTGTAGACCATAGCCTTGCCCAACTAAATTTCTGCCGATTTTCTCAGTTTTTGAAATAATTATACTTAATTAATGCCTGGGTCGATTAGTGCCGTTGTTTTGAGGCTGCCGTTGTTTTAAATGCCGGTTAAATGAGGTTCTCCTGTACTATGAAATATTATTTATCTTGGTGAATATAATAAATAATAATAATTATTTATATAATCATTAATATAATCACATTTGAATGGCTATTATTCAAATATATGAGTAAAGAGATGAAAATACAAGCAAGCTGTCTTATTTACGTCTGGCAGCCCAGACAGCGGCAGGCGGCAGCAACAACATAATAACGGAGACAAACACCAAGATCTCCTCGTTCTTGATGTTGTTTAGTCTGCGAGGACCCCTTGTGGAACCCTATGATCCCTGGTGATATCCTATGATGCTATAACAGACGTGGAAGCTGACCTGTCTTTTTCAGGAAGGCACAGGTGAGGCGGATGACAGCGTGTTGTCCTCGAGAGGTAGGGCGGCAGGCACGGCGGGGCGGGCCGCTGACCCGCCAGCAGGTAGGGTAGGGTTTTATGCATATTACTTGTCATTATACATCGTAGTGATTATGGTGAGCTGTTATATACACTTGTCATAATTTAGGTCAGTGTAGCACAGCGTGTCACCTTAAATAAGGGTGATTTAAAGTTGTTATGATGAGGTGACGATTGGCGGGGCAGTGAGTGACGGAAATTATTATTATTACTGCCATCATCATTTTCGCTGATTATTATTGGGTTCGTGGGCGCTGGAGGGGCCTAGGAGGGTAGTAAGGTAAATATGGGGGCATACGCTATGCCGCTCGTGGCCATTGGTGCTCATCTCCGTGTCATTAGCCCTATGGGCCTGTGGTGGGTGAGGACCCGTTACCCCGGGACACAGGGCTAGTGTAACATCCGGGTTACCACAGTTACCTTCCCCAGGCTTCCCCAGGTACCCATTTATCAACCCCAAAATGGAGGAAGAACAGCTGGTTGGCTGGTCGCCGACTTGCCCTGGACCGGATTCGAACCAGGGCCCGCAGATTCGTTGCCAGGCACGCTAGCCACTAACTACACCACGGAGGCTAGGAGGGTAGTGATGCATTATCCGGTTTTTGACATTATCCGGCAAGGTCTTGGCTGCTATGCGCCAGATTAATGGGAGATTATTCTACTGAGATTTATCATCTAAGTCTCAGTTTGCTCTTGCTTGATTCACCTCGCTTTCAATATTTAAAGGGAATAAGATTATTTAATTCTGCCAGTATGAGCCTTTTCAAAGATGATATGGTTCAGTCACTATGATGATTGAGTTTGCTGTGGTATTGGATTATGGTTTCTATAATATCAAATATTCAAAATATTTTTAATCATGTAATTTTCAGATCATAATGTTGAATCAGCCAGGCCATTTAGACAGTCCCCAGGACCCAGACTGCTTGTTGTATGTGTCTCTACTGATCCTTGGCCTTGATCCTGCTGCTTTAGAACATAAACTGAAAATTCCAGTCAATCAGGTATGTTTTTATTATTGCCTGGAAGTTGCTGACCATGATGACTATTTCAAAAACTTAAAAGATCTTTTAAAGTCTATATTACTTTTCACAATTATTTATTCTTTTTCAGAAGTGTTTTACTCGAATAAATAGAAGACTTGGAGATGCATTCTTGCACTTTTTATTTGTTTGCTTGGATCGCGAGAAAGCTGGGAAGATTTTTCGTGACTGTTGGCCATTATTGGATAAGAAACATGAGTCACAATTCTACAAAGCTGCATTTGAATGGTACAAGACCCTGCAACAGGTAAATATATTAGTACATACAGGGAGGTCCCGTTATACGAGCATTCGGTATACGAGAATCCGATGATACGAGATGTGTAAATTAGGGTCTATTTTCAATATACGAGATCGAAAATCCAATGATACGACATTTAAACTGGGGTGAGTAAAATTATCAAGTTCAAAATGCGCGCCCTACCACTCCCTGGCTGGACAAAGGGGGATTTGGTTGACCCCAGTGAGGTCACCCCTAGCAAGCCGTGACCTGAAGGGTAATTAAGCATATGGTGCGGTCTGACATTTAGGGGTAATTAGCAGGTGTGCGGCCCCAACCTTGGGACCGCAGTCAGGTCACCCCTAGCAAGGCATGACCTGAAGGGTAATTAAGCATATGGCGCGGCCTGACCTTTAGGGGTAATTAGCAGGTGTAGGGCCCCAACCTTGGAACCGCTACACTACCTTCTCTTGTATCACGTGGCGTCCCATACATTACAACGTCTTTTTTTGCTTGTTGTGCATGTTTTTATGTTTAATTAATGTGCAGTTATGTTATTTTGTGTGCTATTTTCTCTTTCAGAATGCTTTTTCTACAGAATAGGTAGTACAGTGTGGGTAATATAGACGCTGTGTGTTTGTTGTGTTTGCTATAGTTTATTTTAGCTTGAGAAACATGTCTTTTTTTTATTTATTTTTTTATTTTAATTGATGAGGTCCTGAACCAAACCTATATTTTACCATTAGTTATGTGTTTCCTTATACGAGATTTCGCTTTACGAGTATGCCAGTGGAACCTAACTGCTCGTATCTTCGGGACCTCCCTGTACTTGGTTACTTAAGGGTCTGTCATGAAATTAATGTAAGCTAAGAATGAGGGCAAGAATATGCACATATAATTATATCGAAATCTGATTTTTTTTCACATACAATAATTATTTTATTTTAAACACAGTTTCCAATCTTGCATATGAAGTGGGATTTAAGAAATTGGCAAAATGAAATGTAGTAAAGTACATTTAGCGTGATTTGGTAAATTTGCATTTGGAAACTCCAAAAGTTTGCTGAGCTAATTTTCATTTTGGGACCTTTTTCTCTCATTTGGCAATTATTCATGCCCCTAGGAAACACTTAATCGTATTTGGTGACCATAATCATGCCTTTTGGGAATTCATTCCCCTGCAACCAGGAAACCCTTTCTAATTGCTCTGAGTGTATTTCCTCAACAAAAGTTTTATCTCTACGCATTCTCTCCATATGATACCTTGCTTTATAGTATTTTGCTTATACGATTGATCCTCTTTAGTACCCTTTGCTCTTTTTATGGCTCTCGCTCACTTTTACGATCGTGCAAGCGATCCGTGATGCAAAAGCTGGCCTAAACATGACGTTGACCAGACCAGAAAATTCAGGCTGCCTGAATTGGTCAAGACCGGAGCACCACATGCACTCTGTTTGGCCTGAATAGGCGTGTGTATTCAGGTCACTGGACAGGCCGGCCTGTGTGTGATTGGCTCCCTATACAGTAAAATCCTTATAACTCGGCACTGTATAACTCGGAATTTGATATAACTCGGCAAGGCAAAGACAAAGTTATGGTTGGCCCTCGCCCGTGGTAGCGCAGGCAGGATTCTTATAGTGACCGTAATTAGAGCTCATGCCACCCCCCTGTGTCCTCCCATGCACTCGCAGTCGAAGGTAGAGTTAATGGACAGGGCATGTGGGTGTTCTTAGGCCACTCGACGGTGCAGAAAGATTTCAAGTGGATTTATGGGTCTCACTCGGGATCAAACTCGAGTTTTCAAGAACGCCACTCGGTGACGCTAACCACTGCTACCGCCTCCCCTAAACTGCATCTCTTTGTTTTCACTCTGCATATCATGCCCTCACAACCTCTTGTGTGAACATGTAAACAGAAAGTCGGCAAAAATAATGTATCAAGGCATATTGATGTTATAACTGCATCTCTTTGCTTACACTCGGCATATCCTCAGTCGCATAAAGTTGTGTTTTTGTCCTTTTGACCCTTTCCTGCAGGCTCAGGCTCTTCAATTTCATTCCCTTCCTGCTGGAGACACCCTTGCGTGATGGAGCTGACATCTTGAAATACAGTACTGTATGATGTAATCCCAAAACACGTAAAATAGGTGGCAAAGTAAAGCAAAGATTGGGATCGGGAACCAGCGTGTAGGCTGTCAGCTGCTGAGCCGTGTTTATGTCGTCCAAGCACCGTCTTGGATACGAATTCCGTTTTTTGTCGAAATTGAAAAAGGATTGGTTTCTGCTTCAAAAACACAACAAGCTTGGTAGGAGCCGAAATAATAATCAATGCAAAACATTGCAAACAATATCACAGTAGTATAACACACATTTCAGCAAGTGTTATTGGATTGGGATTCGTAATCCAAGACGGTGCTTGGACGACAAAAACACGGCTCAGCCTACGCGCTGGTACCCGACCTTTGCTTTACTTTGCCACCTATTTTACGTGTTTTGGGATTACATCATACAGTACTGTATATTGAGATGTCAGCTCGATCACACAAGGGTGTCTCCAGCAGGAAGGGAATGAAATTGAAGAGCCTGAGCCTGCAGGAAAAGGTGAAAGTGCTGGCAAGGATGGATGCAGGTGCGTCCATGCACGTGCTATTTGTGCTGAGTTTGATATAAAATCCAGCACATTCTACCCGTTCACTGGAATGTGTAGTTTTTATGCTTTTACAGTACTGTACAGGGAGGTCCCGGAGATAAGAGCAGTTAGGTTCCACCTGGCATACTCGTAAAGCGAAATCTCGTATAACGAAACATATAACTAATGGTAAAATATAGGTTTGGTTCCAGGACCCCATCAATTTATTAAAAGAAAAGAAAAAAAAAGAAGACATTTTTCAAGCTAAAATAAACTATAGCAAACACAACAAACACACAGCGTCTATATTACCCACACTGTACTACCTATTCTGTAGAAAAAGCATTCTGAAAGAGAAAATAGCACCCAAAATAACAAACTGCACATTAATTAAACATAAAACATGCATAACAAGCAAAAACACGTTGTATGTATGGACGCCACGTGATACAAGAGAAGGTAGTGTAGGTCCCAAGGATGGGCCGCACACCTGTTAATTACCCAAGGTCAGGCCGCGCACCTTAAACCCTTCTACTTCTG
>JACEEZ010025238.1:1387081-1457081 GCA_016584305.1 Chionoecetes opilio | reverse complement strand
GAGAGAATTGCAAGAGAGAGAGAGAAGAGAGAGAGAGAGAGAGAGAGAGAGAGAGAGAGAGAGAGAAGAAGGGGGAGAAAGGAAGGAGACAGAGAAATCAGAAGACAATGGAAGAGGGAGAAATGAAAGAGAGAATTGCAAGATTAATAACCTGTGTAGTGTGTCAGGCGTGCAGGGTTAGCAAGGCTGTCCTGTATAGAAGTAGAGGTGAGACGCGCTGCCCTAAAGGATAGAGGACAGGTATAACAGGTAATAAAACTAATGATATAATAACAGGTACAGTTAAACCTCGATATAACGGACTAAAGGGGGGGAGGAGTGGTCCGTTATATCGAGGTTTGACTGTATGTATAATAGGACAGGAAGAGAGACAGGTGTATGTGTGTGTGTGTGAGATAGGTACTGAAGTAGTGTATGTTATTCATTCATGTTCGTTACACCCCATCGCCTCCTTTCCCTTCCCCTCCCTTCCCTCTCCCTTCCCTCCCCTTCCCTTCCCCTCCCCTCCCCTACCCTCCCCTCCCTTCCCTTCCCTCCCCTACCCTCCCCTCCCCTCCCCTCCCTCCCCTCCCCCCTCTAGTGGACACGTAATGAAATGAAAAAATATTAAAGTGATATAGGCGATAACAATATTTTCAGTCCGGTCATAACAATAACTTCAGCGTTTGTGTTATTTTTTTTTGTTAGCCACAGTAGTTACGAGTCGGGCCAGTGTCGCTGTGATAATGGCAGTAATAGCAGTAACTATAATGATGATAATAATAATAATGGTAGTATTTGTATAGGGACAGAATAGCAGCAGTAATAGGCGATACGGTAATAGTTTCGAGGCTACAATACATTTTATATTGCCAGGTTATTTAGATTTTGCATTCCTATTACCATGAACTACTGCGCTGAACACACACACACACACACACACACACCACACACACACACACACACACACACACACACACACACACACACACACACACACACACACACACCTATATTGCTCATTGGATGTGTGTACGTAAGATTCAAAGTACCATATGTGTGTGTGTGTGTTTGTGTGTGTATGTATGTGTGTGTGTGTGTGGGTGGATGTGTGTATATATATATGTGTGTGTGTGTGTGTGTTGTGTTGTGTCTGTGTGTGTGTGTGTGTGTGTGTGCATGTGTGTATGTGTGTGTGTGGATGTGTGTGTGTGGATGGGTGTGTATGTGTGTGTGTGTGTATGTGTGTGTGTGTGTATGTGTGTGTGTGTGTGTGTGTGTGTGTTGTGTGTCTGTGTGTATGTGTCTGTATGTGTGTGTGTATGTGTGTGTGTGTGTAATCTATCCATGCTTTCAGGTGGAGGTTCCAGCGGCCAGACTTCCACTGCGGGAGGAGGCTGGAGTCACCCGCAAGCTGGCGTGGCCCCGCAAACCAGTAAGAGAGAGAGCGAGAGTAATTGAGTGTATAGGCAGTGATGAAAGAGAGAGAGAGAGAGAGAGAGAGAGAGAGAGAGAGAGAGAGAGAGAGAGAGAGAGAGAGAGAGAGAGAGAGAGAGCGTAGTTGAGTAGAGGCAGTGATGAAAGTGTTGTTACCTAATAGATAATTATAATATAAGCATTGATGTCAGAAGTTGATGTCCACGTATTTACTTGTGGGCATTGAAATATCTGGTGGCCGATCATTTACACACGAAAACTAACGAAGCATTTCTATAAGTACTGTTATTATTTATCTGTCGAGGGTGAGTGGCTGACATTTAACATAGAGTTCAATGGGAGAAATTCGTCTTCTTCCTCCTCTTATGGCCGCCCGGGAGCCTCTGCCCGTCAATAGCACCTCATACTATTCTATACCCGGTTTCGCGTTGTTGAGTGTAGACAACGATCCGTTTATCTTCGCTCTATGACGTATTCCTTGTTTCGTTCACAACACCTTTACTAAAGCTTAATTGGGGATCTGTGTGCTGCTCTCGTCATCACCAGTTATCTAGTCACATGTTATTTAGTGCTATGTGACCCTTAATGTGACCCCAAGCCTCTGTGGTGGATGTTATAACGTTATTTCATCATCCTCCCGGAGCGGTGTGTTGTGAGGAGCCGCCAATGCAGGGAGCCCACCGTGTGCCCGCCTCTGTGTATCCCAGCCCGGCTACTATCCACTCATTGTTCTCTGCTTGGGTACTATACTGGTGCCTATAGTATCTAGAACCCCTTTCAGGCAGAGGTATCATTGTGTGTGACCTAATAACCTTATCACCAAAACGTCACAGTATAGACGTATCACTAAATGACCCGATTATACCAGCGCCGCGCCTTGTCTCACACCCAAACCCCGTCCCATGAAGTATGTCACACGGTGATTTATACCCTGCAAACCTTTATGGACAGAGATTGACGGTAGGGACAGGTGCTTTCACTATGGCAGATTGACAGGAGGGGTTCACGCTATCGTAGGAAGATATAGGGAGGGAGGGAAGATAGCAGAGGTAAAAGTTTGGTGAGTTGACAAGCTTCAATCACTGCTTGGCAACTCAGGCAGACACACGCTGGCACACTCGTCCTTCCCTCCCTCCCTACCTCCCTCCTTCCCTTCTTCCTTCCTTCTCTCCACTCCTTCCTTCTCTCAATTCCTTCCTCCCTCCTTCCCTTCTTCCTTCCTTCCTTTCCTCTATCCCTTCCTCCCTTCCTCCCTCCATCCATCCTTCCCTCCTTCTCTCCTCTCCATCCCTCCCTCCCTCCTTCCTTCTATCCTTCCATTCCTCCTTCCTTCCTTCCTTCCTTCCTTCTCTCCATCCGTGTGTCTCAGTTTCATAATAAAGAGTCAGGGTGAGAATAAAACCTTTTGTCGACTCACACACACACTGACACACACACACAGAGACACACACACGTTAGCCTGCTCCTCTGTTATATGATACACGTGTTACAGGTGGCGTGGGCGGCTGGGGCGTGAGCGGGCGGACGACGGGCGTGGAAGGGTCCCGCTGCGAGATGTGTCACTACTACTGCTTCCGAGTGGCTCAAGCGATGTTTGTGGCGGGCATCGTGACTGGTTTCTCCTTGCTGGTGGCTGGGGGCGTTTTCCACAGGCAGCACGTGGCTCATCTACAGGTAAGTAGTAGTAGTAGTAGTAGTAGTAGTAGTAGTAGTAGTAGCAGTGGTTGTAGTGGTAAAAGGAGGCTAGATAATTTCATGGATGGGGATGAAAGGTGGATGTAGGTAGTGTTAAGTAACAGGAACTACCTCGTGTAAGTCTCGCGGCCTCTTGTAGCTTCCTTCTTTTCTTATGTTCTTATGGTAGTAGTGATAGCAGTGGTTGTAGTGGTAGTAGCAGTGGTGGTTGTAGTGATGGTAGCAGTGGTTGTAGTGACAGTGGTAGTGGTTGTGGTGGTTGTATAAGTGGTGGTGGTGATGGTAGAAGTGGTAGCAGTAGTAGTAGTAGTAGTAGTGGTTGCAGTGCATTTTTTAACATTATAACTGAACGACCAAAAAGTCTCCCTGTGATGAGAAATTGTCGCCCAGTAACAACATTTTTAGTAACAGTAGTGGTAGCAGTAGTAGTGGAAGTAGTAGTGGTAGTAGTAGTAGTGGTAGCAGTGGTAGTAGTAGTGGTTGTCTAATATAAGTCATACACGCTAGGTTAACAAGGATACTAATTGCTCGCTAGTTTTCTTCGCGACACTCTTTGAAACATTTGAAACATTTATTTATAGCTTACAGTTGTACACTTTACAATAAGATACAGTTTTTACATGTATTTTGTTGTACAGCTGCAGCTTGCCTATATGACACTGAGCTTTTCAGGCAAAGTTAAAGTCGTTGGCAGTTCAGGTTTTGCTGGTCAGACGAAGGCAAAGCGAAGGCAGTGTAGCTGTGACCTTGTGGGTGATAACACGTAGCTCCTCTTGCTGCATTACACGTGTGGTTGTAATGCAGGGAAGCCCGAGTGTGTGTGTGTGTGTGACCCTTGTAGCACGCTGGGTGATGTGACGTCGCTGCCTCTTCGCCCGGAGCCTAACGCCCCTCCTCCCTCCCTCCCTGGTGCCCTCAGGTGTTGGTGTACATCGGCGCCATGGTGTCTTTGGTGTGTGTGGTGCTGCTGGTGATATTTTGTGCCATGAACAATGACCACAGGACGAGAAGGGGCGGGCCGTTGCGCTTCTCTGGGCCGCAGATTGTGGTGGGGGACCCCGAGGCCGTTCCCTTACGAGCCCTAGACGCCGGTAACCCTGTGGTGGTGCCCAGTGAGGCGTCCCACGGGGGCAGGACGGCGGAGAGTGTCTCCAGTATGGACATGTTGCACCAGAGTAACCACAGCTCGTGTCTGGTGGGCCCCCAGACCTCCCACGCCTGCCTGGTCGCGCCGCCCAACCAGCCAATCTACTACCAAAGCGCGCCAGGACACCCCGCGCCCCAGGGCATCGTGGGCGCCGTCAACCACACGCCCACCACCCACTCCGAGGCGCCGCAGCCCAGGCACGCCCCGCAGAGGTGAGTGTGTGTGTGTGTTGTGTGTGTGTGTGGCTATGGCTGTGGGGGTGTGGGTGTGTGTGTGGGGGTGGGTGTATGTGTGTGTGGGGGTGTGAGTGGGTGGCTGTGGGGGGTGGGTGTGGGTGTGTGGTAGTCTAGGAAGAGTGATGGATGTTCAGTATAAAACGTGCCTACACTGTATGTCTAAGGATGAATGGCTGAGTGGTGGTGTGAGGATGTCCGCTGTGTGTGTGTGTGTGTGTGTGTGTGTGTATGTGTGGAGGCGAGGGCGAGCCGTCAGGTAAATGTTTACGTCTGCCTGTCGCCGCGTCCTCCTGTAAGACTTAGCCTGGAAGAGACGGAAAGCAGGTGAAGTAAACTTTTCTGGGCGCCTTTTAGCCTAAGTTTGTCTTTGGAGGAAGCTTTTCAACAGTTTACGTTAAGGGTTTCTGTGTCGTCACTTGTCAGCCACACAGCTCAGACCAAACCCTTAGCTGGGGAAAATAAACCTTCAACCAGGGCAGTAGTTGACATAAGAACATTAAGAAACATTAGAACATTAGAACATAAGAACATGAAGCTACAAGAGGCCGTGAGACCTACACGAGGTAGTTCCTGTTACTTAAAAAACACTACCTACATCCACCTTTCATCCATGAAATTATCCAGCCTCCTTTTAAAGCTCTCATGACTCAGCAGTAACTACCTGTCTACTGAGTCCATTCCAATCATTCACCACCCTATTTGTTAACCAGTTTTTCCATATTTGTTTTTAATTACGCTTTTCCAGCTTGAATCCGTTACTTCTTGTTCTGCCCTGGTTAATAGCCGTAAGAACTTTTCCTACCTCTCCTTTATTATATTACATACGTGGCGGGGAACATACACGTATATCTATCTTAACTCTCAGAGAAAATACCGCTTTGGTGGCGCGCAAGACGGAGCTAACCAAACGCCTCCTGTTTTCGCACCCTTGAAGACCCAAAACAGCTACTCTGCTCTGGTATAAGAAAAAGTATTAGTAAAACAAGCCTAGCAAAAAAAAGTGTGGAAAGTCGTCAGGTAGTTAGTGCGGAGTCATTAGGGAGCTTTAAAAGGAGGCTGGATAATTTCATGGATGGGGATGAAAGGTGGATGTAGGTAGTGTTAAGTAACAGGAACTACCACGTGTAGGTCTCACAGCCTCTTGTAGCTTCCTTATATTTTTACGTAAAGCCCCTACGCTGCTTAACATGAAAAAAAGGTTAATTTTCATGTATTTGACTTTTTTTGTTAGTCATCGTGTGAGTCACGGCTCGTGACTAGAGGCTCGAGACTCGATGACTCAATGATTCAACTATTTGATGACTTCATCCTGACAACTTGTTATTTCTCTCTCTCTCTCTCTCTCTCTCTCTCTCTCTCTCTCTCTCTCTCTCTCTCTCTCTCTCTCTCTCTCTCTCTCTCTCTCTCTCTCTCTCTCTCTCTCTCTCTTTTATTGTATCGTTGTAATAGTGATTTCTTTAGCTCTTAGTTTAGATAATTATAGATGGTTTAGGACGAAGAGGAGAATATTAATGTTTGCAATGTAGCACAGTAGTGAACCATCAGTGTTATGAAAAGCCGAGTGTGTTTATAAAGCTAGATATTATAACGAGAGACAGAGAGAGAGCATCCGCTTTTCCACATGAAGGCTCCTGCCCCTCAGTCACTCATTATTTTGGTTTAATCAGTTGTAGTAACACACACACACACACACAACACACAACACACCACACACACACATTGTCAGGCGTTACCGTATTAATAACTAGCTTAATTACACGCACTAAGAGTTCAGAATAATTGACACACGCGCGCACACACTACTCCCGTTAATACGGTCCCACAAACCACTGTTTTCTCACTAAGCATTGATTTATTAAGGAAATGTTATAGATAGACTCCCCCTTATCAAGACCGAGTAATTAGAATATCAAAGTCAATATAATGTCAGATTGGCGATAACGCTTGGCTAATGCCTGGCTGTGGGAATGTCTGGCTGCCCGATGTAAACAACCCTTATTTCACTCTTTATCCCCTGACTCTACAGACCTACTGTGGCTTGCATAGACAATGATACACACGTACTTACTCTTGCTGGTCACCTAACATAGATGGTCACCGTGATGTAAGGCAGAAAGGGAAGAAATAAGGCCTCCTAACAAGGTTGGCTGGCTGGCCACCCAAACACGAACTTGGGACTGTGAAACACGCAAGATAACATATGCAAAAAATACTACAAGCATATTGGTTTAATCATCTAATTATTCTAACATAAATATTGCCTTAAACCCATGAATTAAAAAAAAAAAAAATTGCGGAAAACTAGCGATAGTTTCATGGTCCCGTGACACACACACACACACACACACACACACCGTGTGTGTGTGTGCAACTCCGTAGTGTAAGGGTTAGCACGCTCGGCTCACAACCGAGAAGTCCCGGGTTCGATCCCCGGGCGGAGCGAAGACATACGGGCGGTCTTCTTAAATCCCGAGCCCCTGTCCACCCAGCAGTGAATGGGTACCGGGTGTTAGCCGGGAGTTTGTGACCCCCCTCCCGGGGTGGTGGTTTCGGCCAACACTAAGGATGAATGAGAAAAATAAATATTGATATTGAGGCGGGGCCATACGAGCGTTGCTCTGGCCTTGTAAAATACAACTAGATGAATACACGCACGCACGCACGCACGCACGCACGCACGCACCACACACACACACACACACACAACACACACACACACACACACCACACACACACCCACACCACACCACACACACACACACACACACACACACACACACACCACACACCCACACACACACACCACACACACACACACACACACACACACACACACACCCACACACACACACACACACTACTACGTGTCTTTTCTAACTTCAAGTCGCGTCTGGAAATGCGTTGATGAGTGTCATGCTTGAAGACCCCGAGTGTCACCCCGCTAGCCATGAATCAAAATTGCGTGCGTGTGTGTGTGTGTGCGGGGGGGGGGGGGTAGAAGGGGAGAGAACTTCATTATTTATATTGTTTTTTTTTTTATCATGCGCGTTTGTTTTGGTGATGCAGCGGCTTGAGTGTTAAGGAAGGTTTTGGTGAGGCTTGTAAAGGTAGCTTAGTGCTTGGGCAGAGGGTGGTGAGGTGGTGGTGGTGATGTGGTGATGTGGTGGTGGTGATGTGATGGTGGTGATGTGGTGGTGATGTGATGGTGGTGGTGATGTGATGGTGGTGATGGTGGCAGTAATTTTGGTTGTGTTGTAAGACTAATTAGTTCATTTTAATTAAAGTAAAAACTCTGGTCAGGGTGTGTGTGTGTCTTCTCGTTCAGTGGTTAGGTTGGTTGGTGAGCGCATCGCCGCCCCACAGCTGAGCTCTGAAGGTCCCGTGTTCGACTCCCGCTGGGGTAGGAATGCGACGGGCTGAGTAAACAAGTGTGTGTGTGTGTGTGTGTGTGTGTGTGTGTGTTTTCATCTAGTTTTCATCTAGTTGTATTTTACAGGGCCAGAGCAATGCTCGTGTGGCCCCGTCTCCATATCAACATTTTTATCATTCATCCTTAGTGCTTTGTGTTGGCCGAAGCCACCACCCCGGAGAGCAGGTCACAAACCCCGGCTAACACCCGGTACCCATTCACTGCTGGGTGGACAGGGGCTAGGGTTTTAAGGAAACAACCCATCTTTTTCCGCTCCGCCCGGGGATCGAACCCGGGACTTCTCGATTGTGAACCGAGCGTGCTTCCCTTAGGAAGGAGGATTGTGTGTGGGTGTGTGTGTGTGTGTGGGTATTTAACTAGTTTTATTAATCAGCAGTATTATTTTTACAGGGCCTGAGCTACACTCGTATGGCCCCGTCTCCATGTCTACATTTTATCATTCATCCTAGTGCTTAGTGCTGGTGAATGAAAAAGAATACAGGTACATAATACAGGTTGTTGCTTATCCTTGTGGAACCCCCCTTTCTAACAAGCTCGGCCCCCCCATTTCCCTGCCGCAGCTTAGCTCTAGCTAGCATAGGAAGACCAGCCAAGGCAAGCGGGTTGCTGCCTGACTGAGCCCAAGAATGTTGACGAGAATTCCCTCTTACCGCGCACCCTGTCTTGAAAGGGAGAGTGAATGATGTTTTGAAAGCTCGCGCGCGCTCTCTCTCTCTCTCTCTCTCTCTCTCTCTCTCTCTCTCTCTCTTCTCTCTCTCTCTCCTCTCTCTCTCTCTTTTTTTTTGGGTCCAGCTCTAAAATATCCCAAGTGGAACTAAATACTCATCGCTATTGTTCCTAAACCGCGACTAAATTAAATCTCCCATTTTACGGATTTGATGGCGTGTTTGTGTGAGAGAGAGAGAGAGAGAGAGAGAGAGAGAGAGAGAGAGAGAGAGAGAGAGAGAGAGAGAGAGATTGAAATAATTTTGTTTTACTACATGACCTATGCATATAATAGCATTTTTTTCCACTGATGTAATATGTTCTTATGTTCATATGAACTGATATGTTCTTATTTTCTTCTTAACAGGAGTGAGGAGGATTACGAAGGAGGCCAAAGGTACAACAGGATCTGGAAACAGCCCAACAAATGCTCGTCTGAAGCCGCCTCCAAATTATGAAGCTTTCTAAGTACTGTATATTTATCCTCCCTGAAGTGTGGGTTGTGAGGATAGAAGTGTCACTTTTAATCTCTTTCTCTCTCTCTCTCTCTCTCTCTCTCTCTCTCTCTCTCTCTCTCTCTCTCTCTCTCTCTGTCTGTCTACCTCTCTCTCTCTGTCTGTATGTCTACCTCTCTCTGTTTGTCTACCCTCTCTGTCTGTCTACTTCTGTCTGTCTGTCTACTTCTCTATCTGTGTCTGTCTACCTCTCTCTCTCTCTCTCTCTCTCTCTCTCTCTCTCTCTCTCTCTCTCTCTCTCTCTCTCTCTCTCTCTCTCTCTCTCTCTCTCTCAAATTCACATGGGCTCTTCAAAACAACTTATTTGTAGTATTATTTCTCTGTATTTTTCTCTTTCACATAAGTTTTAATACCTCAAAGTGCCGCGTTGTGCATGTCTCACTGTTAATTTACCTTAGTCTTGTTACACAGTCTATATAAACCCTCCTTTGGTCTCTCACTTAATGATCACTCTGCACTTTCAAGCCTCACATACAGACGTTATTATTATATATCTATGACATCAAGCTAGTCATTCTTGATAGATATTGTTTTGTGTTTTTGCCTCGGTTGATTTGTTTTTTCAGACTTTCATGCGGTGATTATAATAGATTTCTTCATCCTTATCCTGTCAACGTTTTCTTCATCCTTATCCTGTCAACGTTTTCTTCATCCTTATCCTGTCAACGTTTTCTTCATCCTTATCCTGTCAACGTTTTCTTCATCCTTATCCTGTCAACGTTTGCTTCATCCTTATCCTGTCAACGTTTTCTTCATCCTTATCCTGTCAACGTTTTCTTTCTTCATCCTTATCCTGTCAACGTTTTCTTCATCCTTATCCTGTCAACGTTTTCTTCATCCTTATCCTGTCAACGTTTGCTTCATCCTTATCCTGTCAACGTTTGCTTCATCCTTATCCTGTCAACGTTTTCTTCATCCTTATCCTGTCAACGTTTTCTTCATCCTTATTCTGTCAACGTTTTCTTCATCCTTATTCTGTCAACGTTTTCTCTCCATTCATCCTTATCCTGTCAACGTTTTCTTCATCCTTATCCTGTCAACGTTTTCTTCATCCTTATCCTGTCAACGTTTTCTTCATCCTTATCCTGTCAACGTTTTCTTCATCCTTATCCTGTCAACGTTTTCTTCATCCTTATCCTGTCAACGTATTCTTCATCCTTATCCTGTCAACGTTTTCTTCATCCTTATCCTGTCAACGTTTTCTAAGTTCAATCTATTGTACAGTGTGTTCATGTGCCAAATCTTGTAATAGAGGAGTTGTTCTCAGCTTCATATTAATAAACATTTGTACAAATCATCCTTGGCCTGTTCCTTAAGGGCAGATGTAAGGGCTGTGTGCAGGGTTCAGGCTAGGCTACTATAACAACATAAGAAAATAAGGAAGCTACAAGAGGCTGGGAGACCTACACGTGGTAGTTCCTATCACTTAACCCCTTCACACCCAAATCTTTCCTTTGCTAAAAAAAAAATTGAATGTTCTCGAGCCATAAACTTAAGAAGTCACTTAATCTACCAAATTAGTTAGTGGACAAGGACACTAAACGGGTCATATCTATAAAATATTGCTTATATTCACTAAAAATCGTCTAATTGTACTCAAACTACAATGGAAATTACATTCTGGGTTTCAAGGGGTTAAAACTACCTACATCCACCTTTCATCCCCATCCATGAAATTATCCAGCCTCCTTTTAAAGCTCCGACTCCGCACTGACTACCTGACGACTGAGTCCATTCATATCCTTTACCACCAAGTAACTGTTTCTGCTTCTCAGTCCAGTATAAATGCAGCGTCGGTCTCTCAGTGTTGAGATGTCAGGGGCAAGTGACTTCTCCTAAGAGGTGAGTATTCCAATGTTCAGTACAAGCTTGCCTGTCTCTTATTACTATTTCATTACCGTAGATAACACTATAGTCGCCAGTCACTTGCCACTGCACTAATGTCGCCCGCCAGGCACAATATATTAAGAATTTTAGCATCCCTACAGACTTGTATGTGCCACTGAAGACATGTAGTGTGATGTATATAATATAAACTATTACTGTGTATTACCTTCAGTGGCACATAAAAGTCTGTAGTGATGCTAAAATTCGTAATATATTGTGCCTGGCGACCTTAGTGCAGTGGCAAGTGACTGGCGACTATAGTGTTATCTACGGTACCATGCCAATAGCCTGAATCACATGTGTCCTGAACAACATTGATATCCATTGTCAACTTATATTATGTTACCGTAGATAACACTATAGTCGCCAGTCACTTGCCACTGCACTAATGTCGCCAGGCACAATATATTACGAATTTTAGCATCACTGCAGACTTTTATGTGCCACTGAAGAGACATACACAGTAGTTTATTATGTACATCACACTGCATGTCTTCAGTGGCACATAAAAGTCTGTAATGATGCTAAAATTCGTAATATATTGTGCCAGGCGACATTAGTGCAGTGGCGAGTGACTGGCGACTACGTATAGTGTTTATCTACGGTAGATATAAACTGGCAGTCAGATATGTATATAGAGTAATCAACAGAGCAGTAACAGTCATTTTTTCAGGTTGATACTGGAAGCAGCTTGGACATTATCAAGTGACGCTGCCCGGACCACTCACACAGGCCCGGACCACTCACACAGAGGCCCGGACCACTCACACAGAGGCCCGGACCACTCACACAGGCCCGGACCACTCACACAGAGGCCCGGACCACTCACACAGGCCCGGACCACTCACACAGAGCCCGGACCACTCACACAGAGGCCCGGACCACTCGCACAGAGGCCCGGACCACTCACACAGGCCCGGACCACTCACACAGAGGCCCGGACCACTCACACAGGCCCGGACCACTCACACAGAGGCCCGGACCACTCGCACAGAGGCCCGGACCACTCACACAGAGGCCCGGACCACTCACACAGAGGCCCGGACCACTCCACAGAGGCCCGGACCACTCACACAGAGGCCCGGACCACTCACACAGAGGCCCGACCACTCACACAGAGGCCCGACCACTCGCACAGAGGCCCGGACCACTCGCACAGAGGCCCGACCACTCACACAGAGGCCCGGACCACTCACACAGAGGCCCGACCACTCGCACAGAGGCCCGGACCACTCCACAGAGGCCCGGACCACTCACCAGAGGCCCGGACCACTCCACAGAGGCCCCGGACCACTCGCACAGAGGCCCGGACCACTCACAGAGGCCCGACCACTCCACAGAGGCCCGGACCACTCACACAGAGGCCCGGACCACTCCACAGAGGCCCGGACCACTCCACAGAGGCCCGGACCACTCACACAGAGGCCCGGACCACTCCACAGAGGCCCGACCACTCCACAGAGGCCCGGACCACTCACACAGAGCCCCGACCACTCGCACAGAGGCCCGACCACTCGCACAGAGGCCCGACCACTCACAGAGGCCCGGACCACTCCAAGAGGCCCCGACCACTCACAGAGGCCCCGACCACTCGCACAGAGGCCCGGACCACTCACACAGAGGCCCGGACCACTCACACAGAGGCCCGGACCACTCGCACAGAGGCCCGGACCACTCACACAGAGGCCCGGACCACTCGCACAGAGGCCCGGACCACTCGCAGAGGCCCAGACCACTCGCACAGAGGCCCGGACCACTCGCACAGAGGCCCAGACCACTCGCACAGAGGCCCAGACCACTCGCACAGAGGCCCAGACCACTCGCACAGAGGCCCAGACCACTCGCACAGAGGCCCAGACCACTCACACAGGCTGGAGGAACCTGCTGATTGAGTGGCAGTGCCGAGACGAGTGGACGTGACATCTGCCTGTAGGGAAGGTAAGGTACTGAGTGAGTGGCTGTGAGAGTGGCTGTTGCAATGCTGTGGTGAGTGGCTGAGGTTTTCTACACGAGTATTAGCAAGACATTACCCGGTACAGAGTATTATATGATTAACTTCATTATTTAACCCCTTCACGCCCAAATCTTTCCTTTGCTATATAAAAAATTGCATGTTGTCGAGCCATAAAATTACGAAAAGTAACTGAATATACCAAATTAGTTAGTGGACAAGGATACTAAGCAGGTCATATGCTATAAAATATTGAGTATATTCACTACAAATCATGGTAGCCAAATTACAATGGAAATTACGTTCTGGTCCTCAAGGGGTTAATTTTAACATAGGAACTCTGATATGCTTATTCAATTACCAAAGATTATTTAGATTATTCAAAGTACAAAGTATTTACAGCATCAATATAACAACAGGTGTAATAATGATCAACGAATACCAGGTTTCACTTTTAATAACAAGTTGAAGCATCATAATTTATCCATACAAAAAATGTTAGGTAATATAAAAATAGAAGAGTTACACATTACTTTTTCATATAACTTAAAATGCACATCACAGTTTTCAGCACCCATATAGAACAGTTCACGCCTTCACGCCCAGAGCTTTCCTTGACAAGTATATAAAATTGTTTGCTAGCTTTAAAAAAATACGAAAAGTAACTTAATATACCAAATAAGCAAGTGGCCAAGGATACTATCTATACAGGTCATATTTTTATAATGTTGCTGATATTAATTAAAATTGTCTAATGGTAGCCAAATTACAATGAAAATTACGTTCTGGGCCTCAAGGGGTTAACATTATCACATCTATATGATTAGCACCCCTATAGAACAGTTAAGAGTATCACAATTTGATCAATGCTGCACTGTCTACAATGCGTTAGTAAGGACGGCCGTTGTCAGGCACTGTGGGTGAGGCAACATAAGGAAGCTACAAGAGGCCGTGAGACCTACACGAGGTAGTGCCTGTAATTGAACATGCAACCAGACACATAAAATAATAAAAACAAAGAAGAGATTTACACACTTTCCAGGAAAAACACAAGAAATGAAAAAAATCTGGAAATCTATCATCACACCAACTTGCTATCGTAGAGATCAAATTACACGAGAAATCACTCCCCTAAATAAAAGAATACAGCTCCTACAGTCCTAGCCACATATCCATGAATGATGAAGCTGCATGGCACTAAACAAGGGAGATACAACACCACCATTCTCTCCACTCCCAGGAAAATAATATGTAGTACTTAAGTAACTCACATATATATATAATAATAATAATAATTTTATTCTCGCCCGGAGGCATACAGACAAAAACAAAGCAACAGGAACAAGCCAAGGAGTTAACTGAAGTACTAGAGCAAAAACTTACTACTTGCTAAACTACAAACAAACTATACTTGCTACCGTCAATAACACTAGTCGCCACTGCACTAATTTCGCCAGGTGTCATATATTACACATTTTAGCATCACTACAGACTTATGTGCCATAAAAGAGGCATGCACAGTGATTTATATAATGTACCTGTCTTCTGTAAGTATAACTCAATATTTAGCACAGAAGCAGCGAGGTTCTACCAGCGTGGTGCTGGCGTACACCGCAGCTCAGTGTCTCTGGCGTGACTTTCGTGGCACGCTTGGCTGCCCACGTGTTCAGAATATTACCAATGGCTACGTCTTCAGATTTTTAAATGATTGATGAATTTTATTATTAACCCCTTCACGCCCAGATCTTTCCTTTGCTATAAAAAAATCTGTCGAGCCATAAAATTTCGAAAAGTAACTGAATATACCAGATTAGTTAGTCCAACAAGGATAGTAAACGGGTCATATCTATATAATATTGCTTATAGTCACTAAAAATTGTCTAATGGCACCCAAATTACAATGGAAATTACGCTCTGGGTCTCGAGGAGTTAAACATTTTCCTTTTTTAATAGTTATTACCAGCAATTACAATATAAATGACTACCATTATGACTAAAAGCTCATTCATGAATTTAATGTCGCTTAAGCATACTAGTTTCCTTCATAATTTCACAGGCTGATCAATATTACCGTTATCTCGCGGGCCACTTATGACCGTCCCGCGGGCCATGAGATTGACACCCCTGCTGTAGAGGCACTATTGACTATGACATGAGCGCAAGTGTGTAGGCTGGATGGTGCGGGGAGTTAAATTTCACGACAATTATTTTTTGCGTATATCTTTGCGAGACTTAAAATTCACGAGACAATTATTTTTGCGTATATCTCTATATATTCTTGATGCCATGCCTTTTTTCAGCACCTGGGAGGCGGTAGCAGTGGTTAGTGTCACCAGTTGGCGTTCTCGAAGAGCCGAGTTCGATCCCGAGTGAGACCCATAAATCCACTTATCTTTCTGCACCGTCGAGTGGCCTAAGAACACCCACATGCTGCCCATCAACTCTACCTTCGATTGCAACGGAGGACACAGGGGGCGGCATGAGCCTCTAATCACAGGCGTCACTATAAGAATCCTGCCTGTGCCACCACAGGCGAGGGCCAACCATCACAGCCCTCAAGTGACCCTCCAGGGCCTACCATCCCAGCCTTAGAAGTCACTGCCTACATGCACTATAGGCATAGATGTAAAAAAAAAAAAAAAAAACCTGGGAAGCGACAGAGCCACCATCCCATCACTGAGTCCGCCAACACAGCTTCTGAGATTCCGAGTGGTGAATAATCCCTTCTCCTCCCTTGTCTCATCACCACTGCCTTAGGGGATGCAGACTGGCGCCAAGACTTCCTCTCCTGTGTACTGAGCTCAGGCTGGCATCTGGAACCAATTAGAGACTTCAATCAAAATGGAATGCTGGAGCCAATTATAAGCTTCAATCAACATGGCAGGAGTGATGAGTAGCTGCCAGGGCTCTTAACCCTTATCACAAGAGTACTGACATCTGACTATGTTAAGTATTTTATTGCCACATCACTCATAAGTTATAGATGCCTTAACCCCTCGAGTCCCAGAACGTAATTTTCATTAAATTTGGGTACCATTACACAGAAAAGTTTAACTAATATAAGCAATATTTTATAGATATGACCTGCCTGTTATCCTTGTCCACTAACTACTTTGATATATTAAGTTAGTTTTCGTAATTCTATGGTTAACAGACGATTTGGTGAAAAGTAGTGGTGGTAGTTAGTAGTGGTGAAAAGAATAAAGTTTACTCTCCAATTAAGCTTCTCTGATTTCCAATATATATCCTAAATCACACGTTATTTTCTGCTAAAACTTAAGAGCTTTGAAATCAATAGTGACGACACCATTACACGACAATCAAGCCACTTGCCTGGTGTTGCTTCTCTTAAAATCTTCTTTCCTCTTCCTTTAAAGTCTCTTCTTATTTATGGTCCCAGTTTCCACACCTGTAACAATGTATCCATTACTTATAACCCAAGCTGGCAAAAACTGTAAGCCCATTAACTTAAGACATACATATTCTACGCAAGAAGATTCCAGGCACTCGTAGGAACAAGTAAAACCCGGTTCCCACAAGTACGCTTCTACGGCCGCCGCTGCCGTTCAACAATGACTCGCAAAAAAAGTACCGCACCGAGCGGCCTTGAGTTGGCGGCCGTCACAAAGTTAAAATAAGTCATCTCTCCCGCTCGGCAGTGTCCACTCCAGTGGAGGTGACTCGAGTGGAGGTGCAAACTGTGCCCGGTTACTACTACAGCGGTGATGATGGCGACGTCATTGTTGGGCGGAGAACGGCAAAGGGAATCCGTAGAAGCTGACTTGTGGGAACCGGCCGTAAGTGTAATGTGCTTACTATACTAAACCATGAAACACTTTTAAATGTGATTGACACAGACATAACACATAATTACAATGATTACAATTAAATGGCTAAGAGTCTGAGAATAGTGGATAAAAATATAACAAAGGAAGTAAAAAGAAAATATTAAGATTGAAGCTGAATATATGAGAGAGAGAGGACCCATTACCTCACCGTGCGGCCGGCGTCCTCATGAGGGAGACAAGGTCAGTGGTGATGAGGGAATGGTGCCAGGGCGAGGTCAAAACACAGCTCAGGGTCACAACAGGTCACCTCTCTTGGCCAGAAAAGAAAAAAAATACAGAAAGAAGGAGATACACTTTTGTGAACACAGCATACTTAGGAGATACATGCAACTTATGTAAAAACTTATACTAACCAGAGGTATGTGCAATTGTGCATGTCCTATACTAACCAGAGGTATGTGCAATTGTGCATGTCCTGTGTGCACTGCTTGTTGCCAGACACGTGGAATGTCTCGCCACATGTCCCACTGAAGGTGTCCACTTCTAAGGCATTTGGCAGAGTTCTCTTTACAGGAATTACCACGTGTAGGTCTCCCAGCCTCTTGTAGCTTCCTTATGTTCTTATTTCTCCCAGCCTCTTGTAGCTTCCTTATGTTCTTATTGTCTCTTTAGTTAATATCTTGCATCAGGTGGCACTAACACTATTAATCAACAGGAATTTCCCATGATGGACGAGGAAGCAGAGGATAAGAAAGTTGTTTTTGTCTGTGCATTAGGTAAGAATGTTCAGTAGGGTGAAGGCAGTGTTGCTAGTGCTTGGCAGTGACCCCAGGGGCACTGCTTCACATACAAGTCTTCAAGCACTGTCATGAAGGATAGAGGTTGCCAATGTGAGCGTATCAACTGTGTTCTGTTCATTCACTCTGTTTATAGCTGAACCCCAACCTTATGGCAAGCCTGGTGACGTGTGGCTGGTGTTCAGTTCTCATCACCACTACCACTGCCTGGTGACCTGTGGCTGGTGTGGCAACCTTCACTCATCACCACTACCATTGCCTGGTGACCTGTGGCTGGTGTGGCAACCTTCACTCATCACCACTGCCTGGTGACATGTGGCTGGTGTGGCAACCTTCAGTTCTCATCACCACTACCACTGCCTGGTGATCTGTGGCGGGTGTGGCAACCTTCAGTTCTCATCACCACTACCACTGCCTGGTGATCTGTGGCTGGTGTGGCAACCTTCAGTTCTCATCACCACTACCACTGCCTGGTGACCTGTGGCTGGTGTGGCAACCTTCAGTTCTTATCACCACTACCACTGCCTGGTGACCTGTGGCTGGTGTGGCAACCTTCACTCATCACCACTACCACTGCCTGGTGACCTGTGGCTGGTGTGGCAACCTTCAGTTCTCATCACCACTACCACTGTCCTCTTCACTGTCAGACCCAAACACCTCGCCCTCACCCACCCCACCAAAGGTTTCCTCGGGCTGCTTGGCCGTTAACCAGAAGTTCCTTGAGGCAGCGCTTGCTTGGGCCGCGACCTCTGCTTGTATACCTAAGCACGACCTCCCGGAGTAGAGGTCAAGGCGCTCCTCTAGGGTGTTGGGGGGACGAGAGGGAGGGGTGAAGGTGGTCCAGTCAATCCTTCCTGACTCATCGTCCTTAAGACTATCGTTGTGTGTGAAAGTTTGTGCTTCAATTTTGGTGATATTACAGGGCGAGTTTGTTGTCTCTTCGTCACCACTGGAAAACACCTCGAAATCAAGTGTTTTTGTATCAGGACTTTTGTTTCCTTTATATCTACTTGACTCTTCGTCTCTGTTGTTGTGTGTGAAAGTTTCTGTCTCAATTTTGGGTATAGGATGACATGGGGAGTTTGTTGTCGTCTCTTCATCACCACTGGAAAACACCTCGAAATCAAGTGTTTTTGTATCAGGACTTTTGATTTCTTTATATCTTGTCTTCTTCTTTTGTGTGTGAAAGTTTCTGTCTCATTTTGGATAGGATAGCCAAAAGGGGAAGTTTTGTTGTTTCTCTTTCATCATTCTGAAACCCTCGAAATCAAGTGTTTTTGTATCAGACTTGATTTCTATATCTAGTAATTTTGCATACTGTTGTCAAACTCTTTCACCCTCATTCTGAAAAGACCTCAATTCATGTTGTTTGTTCAATTCAATTCGATTCTTTCTTTCCATGTAAGTCCTTGGATTACTGTCCTTCCTCTCTTCGACCATCAGCATTATCCAAACTGTCTGTCAAGTCTTCACCTTGCTCCTCTGCTTAAGGAATAGTTTAGTGGTTCAATTCTGTCAGGCTTCACAGACACCACCAGTACACTTCTTGCAGCACAGCCTTCATCAGTAGTCCCTTCCTTGCTCCTGTCAATACTACTCTGCAAAGCTTCCATTGTTGACTTCAGCCTTGCTTCCTTTGCTACCCTCTGCTGTTCATCTTCATCTAACTCTTGCTTAACTCTCCTGTAGGTTAGTAGCCTCTCCTCGTCACTGTCCTCTTCATCCACTTGATCCTCCACAAGGGACGGATGGAGTGCTTCTGAACACATCGCAACGCCTTTTAATCTTGCAATGTCAAGTTCTTCTAAGTGAACAGATCCTTCCATGTCTTGATCCCCTGCGTCCTGCCTCCCTTGGTCATCCTGTGCCTTGGTTGTTATGATCTGCACGGCATTCTGTAAAAGACAGGTCATTTATTAGCTTTTCTTATGTTCTTATGTCATAACAATAATGTGTGTCACTGATTAATGACAGTGTTATCATAAGAAAATAAGGAAGCTACAAGAGGCAGCGAGACCTACACGTGGTAGTTCCTGTTACTTAACACTACCTACATCCACCTTTCATCCCCATCCATGAAATTATCCAGCCTACTTTTAAAGCTTCCTATTGACTCCACACTGACTACCCCATGACTGAGTCCATTCCAATCATTGACCACCCTATTTGTGAACCAGTTTCCCCCTATTTCTTTTCTAAATCTACGTTTTTTCCAGTTTAAATCTGTGAATAGGTATGCTTAATGCTACTAAGGCGGACTACTGGGATGTCAGGACTCTGCACTGACTACCTGTAAATAATACTATGCCTGTTAGCTGTCCCCTCAAAACAATAGTATGCCTGTTAGCCTACCTGTTCCCTCTTAGTGGAGTGTTTCAGCAATGCCACCTTCTCCCGGTCCTCCCACACCCTGCGCCGGCTGCTCAGGATTGGCTGTAGCTCCTTCAACACTCTCCTCCCTTGTTCCTTCTGTCGTCTCAGCCTCTGTCGCTCCCTCCTCACGTCACCACACCACACATCATCCCCCTGTACACCTGCCTCCTCCTCTACAAGCACTGAATCCTCACTGATGTATGCCTCAAACACCTCATCCTCTGGTGGTAATACTTGCTGGTTGTAAAGTAACACAGTGGGTTTGTTTACACTGGTCGCCTCAGTAAGCTCCTCCTCACTAGTGTCTTGTCTTGCCGCGGACACATTGTTTTTACTACTAGGGACTCCATACTTCCTCTCAGCCCTGACCTCTGCTTCTTCCAGACATCCTTGACAAGACTCCAGTTCAAGTTTCAAGGCATTCATCTGTGTCTGGAAGTGTTCATAGGAAGGAAATGCATCAAGGGTTTCCGGGTCGGCGAGGTTTGATAAGTCGCTCTCCCTCTCAAACTTTGCCTCCAGCCCCTGCACTCTTAACAAGGCAGCCTGGAGGTGCAGAGCCAGGCTGTGAAGGGCAACAAAGGCATTCTGCTTCCTCGCCTCAACACTCTCAGACACACTTGGCCTCTCAGTCAGCCAAAAACACTTGTTGTATTCATAGTGCTTCTTAAGGGATTGAGTCTTCTCCAGGAATGCATCTTTTGTATAGAGTGAAGCTATGTAGTCAACAACGTCACTGTACTCTGCCATGTATTTGGGTGTGTGTAGCCACAGCAGAAGCTCCGTCAGCACGGCAGAGGTCTGCAGCTTCATCACGGCCACTTGACTCTGCAAAGATACACAAAAATGTCACTACAGTCTGGGGTTTTTTAACGAGGCGAAAATTCTATTCTATCTTAAGGTCTCATGCTTAAAATGATGCCTCTGTTTACCTGATAATATGGTTAACTATGATAAAATACAACTGAGATGTAGAAGAACTGTAGTATTCCCTTCTCCCGGCATCAACTATCAGTCAGTAAGCAGCAAGGGGGCAGGATTTTTTGCCTCGTTAAAAAAACAGTATAGAAAGTGTTTTTTCCCCACGAGGCAATCTGCCAAAGGTGGGCTGGCGAGATACCCTGAGCAGACTGTTCTCGCAAATACCTGATAAAGCTTGCAAAGTTATAAATTGTTTGAATACATTTCCACAACATTAACCCCTTCACACCAAGATCTTTCCTTTGCTATAAAAAAATTGTCTGTTGTCGAGCCATAAAATAACAAAAAGTGACGAATATACCACATGAGTTAGTGGACAAGGATACTAGCCAGGTCATATCTATAAAACATTGCTTATATTCACTAAAAATTGTCTAATGGTACCCAAATTACAATGGAAATTACATTCTGGGCCTCAAGGGGTTAAATAAATTGAAACACTCCCCACATAGTATCTATATTATAGCAGACAGTGCCCGGAAGTCCTAGCAGAGAGTAGCGCCTCCGTGGTGTAGTGGTTAGTGCGCCTGGCTACAAATACGCGGGCCCAGGTTTGAATCCCGGCCAGGGCAATCGGCGTGCAGCCCAACCAGCTGTTTATACTTCCTTTTGGGGTCGGTGGATAAATGGGTACCTGGGGAAACCTGGGGAAACCTGGGGAAGGTATCTGTGGTAACCCGGATGTCACACTAGCCCTGTGTCCCGGGGTACCACAGGCTCAAGGGCTAATGCCACGGAGATGAGCATAGAGGCCACCGAGATTTAATATAGCTATAAAATACTGCTTATATTCACTAAAAATTGCCTAATGATACCCAAATCACAAAGAAATGTACGTTCTCGGCCTCAAGGGGTTAAAACTTTACCTTGAGGTGGTGCATACGTTGTGTGGGTGTTGCGTGGTGTTGGCGGGGCGGTGGTGGGTCAAAGAGGTGTCTGATGAGGGGGTAGTGAGGCTCCCTGTGTGGCAAGGCTGTGTGGGCCGAGAGGAGCACGTGGGCCACTGCTGTCACGGTGCTCTCCAGGGCAGCACTGAGGCTGGACAGCTGGGGAGGCTCCTCATATAGGGATACCAAGGGTGCTCCAGGTCCCACAGCCCTGGCGGGGGGGGGGGGGGGGGACATAAAAACAAGTGCAACATATGGAAATAAGGAAGCTACAAGAGACCGCGAGGAGCTGATTTTTTTCCTGCCTTTTACAAAAGTCGTGTTTTACGGAGATAAGGCGTGGAAATGAAATTATTTGTTTTGATGATTATTATTGTTGGTTGACGATACATGTTGTAACCATAATTATGATCAACAAAAGATAATAAAAAATCCGTTTACTCACGATTACTTTAGTAGTGAGTCCATCCATGAACTAGCAGATTCAACCAAAGTTGGTAATGTCAATACAATCCCGTTAAGCGGCAGTTCTGAAACCATATGTACTGAAAAAAGATCCATGAACTAGGAAGCCTACAAGACTTGGAGCCCAGTGGGTTGCTGTACTTAAATAATAATAATAATAATCATTAATGCCTTTAGTTCTAACCCAAATGTACTGATAACAAATTAAACAACAAAAATAAGGAAGCTACAAGAGGCTGCCAGTCCTACACGTGGTAGTTCCTGTTACTTAATAATAATAATAATAATAATAATAATTTTCCTTTAGCATTCTAACCCACATGACTCACTGTATCCATTAGAACATAAGAAAATAAGGAAGCTACAAGAGGCTGGGAGACCTACACGTGGTAGTTCCTGTTACCTAATATAATATAACACTACCTACATCCACCTTTCATCCCCATCCATAAAGCTGTCTAGCCTCCTTTTAAAACTCTCTAATAACTCCGCACTAACTACCTGACGACTGAGATCATGCCAATCATTTACCACCCTATTTGTGATTTTCAGGAGTCATATACACCACAGTTTCATGTTATCAAAGGCTAATACGCTGCACAGTCTGTGGAGTTGCTGACAAAAAAGACATTAACCCCTTGAGGCCCAGAACGTAATTTCCATTGTAATCTGGGTACCATTAGACAATTTTTAGTGAATATAAGCAATATTTTATAGATATGACCTGTTTAGTATCCTTGTCCACTAGCTAATTTGGTATTTTCAGCTAATTTTATGGCTAATGAGACAATTTTTAGAGCAAAGGCAAGACCTGGGCATGAAGGGGTTAAGATATTAAATTCCTGAGTCTTTTTTCCTGGACTGGAAGGTTTTCTGCTCCTTGTGGCAACCCTGATGATATATATAATGATTATGTAACCATTCCTCACGTGTAGTGTTGTATTATTTCAGAAACAGGACTGGAATGTGCAAGCGTACTATAGTCTATTTTTTTCAACGAGGCAAAAATTCCATTCTATCAAGGTCTCATGCTTAAAATTATGTCTCTGTTTACCTGATAATATGTTTAAATATGATAAAATACAACTGAAATTTAGAAGAAGTGTACTATTCCCTTCTCCTGGCATATATCCATTCTATCTTAATTCATGCTTAAAATGATGCCTATGTTTACCTGATAATATGGTTAACTATGATAAATACAGCCTAAATTTAGAAGAAGTGTAGTATTCCCTTCTCCTGGCATCAAATATCAGGCAGTAAGCAGCAAGGGGGCAGCATTTTTCACCTCATTAAAATAAACAGAGTCTACGCAGTCACACATGTCTAATACTTACCAATATGCAGCATAGGTGACCAAAGCCGCTATGAGAAGGGTGGATAGGAATAGCGGGTCCTCTGTTGCCACCCACAGCAGAGCAAGGCACATCATGATCACTGCCACATCCCTGCAACAAAGAACAAATAAAGTTTTTTTTATTTACAGACGTGTGGTGGCGTTAATACTTACATTTCTACATCCATGATTTCAGGAAAGTTAGAAGGGGCTATCTGGAGAGTCTGTGTCATTTTGTGTCTTCATCTGTGTCATAGTATGGCTATAAGTGAACAAATTACAAAAATATCAACCGAGTGGCGACCTACACTAAGATCGCCAGCTAGTGTTTATGTTCTGAGTGTCCTACCGCCGTCGTCGTCGCCCGAAGAAAAAAAAAAGTTGTGAAATTTGAAACCGTATATAGTACTTGCAGATACAAAGCATAAAACAACGCTGAAACAGAATAGATTATACAGTCATGATATAAACTACTGTGTATCATCTTCAGTGGCACATACAAATCAGTACTGATGCTATAATTTGTACTATTTGGCGCCTGGCGACATTATTGCACCGTGGCGACTAGAGTTATCTACGGTAGTTGTGTGAGGGCGCTTAAGTATATTTGACTGACCTGTGCCTGAGGAAGCAGTGCCAAGGGAAGGCCGTGGTGTCAGGGGCGAGCAGCTTGTATCCTTGAGGCAGAAAGTGCTCTAGTACCAGCCAGTCATCCTCACTCACACACCGACTGCCACGCACTGCCCGGCCCACCGACACACACACGTACATCTGCACCTGTAGGGCAGACTCCATCAACACCTGCAGTAGTAGTAGTAGTAGTAGTAGTAGTAGTAGTAGTAGTAGTAGTAGTAGTCGTAGGAGATTCAGAATAGTAGTAGTAATAGCAGTAATAGGAGGAAATTCAGAATAGCAGTAGTAGTAGTAGTAGTAGTAGATTCAGAATAGTAGTAGTAATAATAGTAGTAGGTTTTGTGCAGTGAAATGGCAGTGATTATCAAACCACTAAGAGATCATGAAGGTACTGACGAGGACTTACCAGGTGGGCTGCCCTCCCCAGCAGCCTGTGTGGCAGCCTGCACCACCACCGCCACCCTGCCGCCAGCCTGCCCGGCCCCTGCAGGACAAAACATAAGAAAATAAGGAAGCTACAAGAGGCTGGGAGACCTACACGTGGTAGTTCCTGTTACTTAACTCTACCTATATCCACCTCTCTTCCCCATTCATGAATTTATCCAGACTCCTTTTAAAGATCCCAATAGACTCCGCATTGACCACCTGTCTACTGAGTCCATTCCAATCATTTACCACCCTATTTGTGAACCAGTTTATCCCTATTTCCTTTTTAAATCTACGCTTTTCCAGCTTGAATCCGTTACTTCTTGTTCTACCCTGATTACTAATCGTAAGAACTTATCCTACATCGCCTATATTGTATCCCTTTATCCACTTAAAAACTTCTATCAAGGCTATATAAGGTATAAATCAAGGCTCCAGGCTACCCACCCTGCCCTGGGTACCGGCAGACCCGTCATCTGGTGTCGCCTCGTGGCAAGGTGACGTAGGCATGTAGACGCTCGGCTCAAAGTCCGTGCAGCCGACATCCTGGAGGTGTTGGTAGATGGCACTCCCCTTCAGGAGAAAAGAGAACAAAAACATCATTAACCCCTTGAGACCCAGAACGTAATTTCCATTGTAATTTGACTACCATTAGACTTTTTTTAAATGAATTAAGCAATGTTTTATAGATATGACCTGTTTAGTATCCTTGGCCAGTAACTATTTTGGTATATTCAGTGACTTTTCTTAATTTTATGGTTAACAACAGACGATTTTTTATAGCCAAGGCAAAACCTGGGCGTGAAGGTTAATGACTATTTCCCACAGCATGATTTTTTTTTCTTCTTGAAATTGCATATAAATATTTTCTAAGCTGTTGTAATAGACATGCCTACACTGATGGTCCTTTCAGCCTTCAGCACAGACAGAGGCAGTGTTTTGTCAGGGATTTAGGGCGGTAAATGATTGGAATGGACTCAGTAGACAGGTAGTTAGTGCTGAGTCAATAGGGAGCTTTAACCCCTTCAACCCAGATCTTCAGTAGACAGGTAGTTAGTGCTGAGTCAATAGGGAGCTTTAACCCCTTCACGCCCAAATCTTCAGTAGACAGGTAGTTAGTGCTGAGTCAATAGGGAGCTTTAACCCCTTCACGCCCAAATCTTCAGTAGACAGGTAGTTAGTGCTGAGTCAATAGGGAGCTTTAACCCCTTCATACCCAAATCTTCAGTAGACAGGTAGTTAGTGCTGAGTCAATAGGGAGCTTTAACCCCTTCACGCCCAGATCTTCAGTAGACAGGTAGTTAGTGCTGAGTCAATAGGGAGCTTTAACCCCTTCACGCCCAGATCTTCAGTAGACAGGTAGTTAGTGCTGAGTCAATAGGGAGCTTTAACCCCTTCACGCCTAAATCTTGCCTTGGCTATAAAAAATCGTCTGTTGTTAACCATAAAATTAAGAAGTCACTGAATATACCAAATGAGTAATGGGCCTCAGGGAGTCTAGTTTGTGTATGAGTAATATCTGTAGTCAGCCTGTGTTATAGAAATACCAGATGAACAGCAGCCTAGATTTGTTTTCAGCTACTAATACACTAACGTAGCAGACATCTTCATTGGCTGTGATCATACAAGGAGGAAGAGGCTATAGTGGGGGAGTATTTGTTCGGAGAGGGGAATGTGGAAGAAGCAAAAAGAACAATCAACAGTTTTTGGATGACCAGAGAAAATAAGAAGAAAGAAAAAGAAAGAAACTAATAAGATAGAATAAGAGAAGAAAACTAATTAAAGACCCAGACAGCAAGAAGAAACACGTCAGGGAGTGCCGTTGAAAAAGGCCTGACTCCCGACCAACAACTGAACTGAACTGAAGGCACTACATTAACCCCTTGAGACCCAAAAAGTAATTTCCATTGTAATTTGAGTACCATTAGACGATTTTCAGTGACTATAAGCAATGTTTAATAGATATGACTTCTTTAATATCCTTGTCCACTAACTAATTTGGTATATTCAGTTACTTTTCATGATTTTATGGCTAACTACAGACAATTTTATATAGCCAAGGAAAGATCTGGGCGTGAAGGGGTTAAGCCTGGTGTGTTAATCCTCATATACTTGTAATACATTTAAGCCCAGGTGCCACTGTGAGGTTACGTGTCCTACTGTGAGGCTACGGGTGCCACTGTGAGGTTACGGGTCCTACTGTGAGGTTACGGGTGCCACTGTGAGGTTACGGGTGCCACTGTGAGGTTACGGGTGCCACTGTGAGGTTACGGGTGCCACTGTGAGGTTACGGGTGCCACTGTGAGGTTACGGGTCCTACTGTGAGGTTACGGGTGCCACTGTGAGGTTACGGGTGCCACTGTGAGGTTACGGGTCCTACTGTGAGGTTACAGGTCCTACTGTGAGGTTACGGGTGCCACTGTGAGGTTACGGGTGCCACTGTGAGGTTACGGGTCCTACTGTGAGGTTACGGGTCCTACTGTGAGGTTACGGGTGCCACTGTGAGGTTACGGGTGCCACTGTGAGGTTACGGGTCCTACTGTGAGGTTACGGGTGCCACTGTGAGGTTACGGGTGCCACTGTGAGGTTACGGGTGCCACTGTGAGGTTACGGGTGCCACTGTGAGGTTACGGGTGCCACTGTGAGGTTACGGGGCCACGTCAACCCACATTAGACCTTCCCTCACACCTTCCCTTACACCCTGACAGCATGACCTCACACTCCACTCCACCACTCACTCACCACTCCACACAGGCCATAACGCCATCACCAGGCGCCATAAGCCAGTGGCCGTGCCTTCATGTTACCTTGAACACCACCTCTTCGTCCTCCAAGGCCTCGGGTGGCGTCACTGTCACAGCCTCCATCACAAAGTGCTCACAAGATGTTGTTGCACTACGCCGTGTAGGCATAAGTGAAGATAAGTAAGATAAGGGAAGCCAGAAATACCCCATTTTCCCCCATTTAGCGTGCATATATTGCCTCTGCTTGGGTATTATATCATGCAATACAGCCCCACACCCTTTCTTACCCCTTACATAGCCTTGAATATTGCACGGGAACGTTGAAAACTTGAAAGTACCAAAATACCCTTCTTGTCTAGGGGCCGAAACCCCCCAGTGACGTTAGTTTACGTAATTAATGCCCAGGTTAGGTTAGTTAACTAGCCGGGGGTCTGGGGGGGCGCGGCCCCCCAAGCTATGTCAGGAATTTATTGGTCAATAGGGAGTATTGGTTGAAACTGCATATTTACCAGAATTGCCTGATGTATATATCATTATTTAGACCATCAGACCATAAGGGGAGCTAGAATAGGCTGGCATAGGCCTAAACACGGGGTAGGCCTAGTTCCTGGGACACTAAGACACATACATGGCCTATATAATAGCAAATAATGGACGAGATCATCATTCCTCTCTCTCTGATTAATGCGCTGATCGTAGGTTCGAGTCCCGCGTGCCCGAGATTAGCTTCTATGGACCAGTGGCCCGCGCCGTACCCGTGGCCGCGGCGGTACGGGGCTGACGCCGTTATAGTGGACGAGAACTGCGCGTTCGCTCTTTAGGTCAGACACACACACACACTGGGGGCTAACACCTCACTCTTAGCCTCTCTCGCCTTACCACACACACCACACCAGTCACTACACACCTGTACAGCCTCGCAAAACACCTGTCACTACACACCTGTACGGCCTCGCACCACACCTGTCGCCTGTGTATCACCGTAAATAAATGACTTGGAAGGTTCGACGATGCACTAGGTTGGAAATTTCGACGGTGTCGTCGAAAACGCATTCCGTCTGTTACCGAATATGTGTATTACGCTGGTCACTCACCACTCCACACAGGCCATAACGCCATCACCAGGCGCCATAAACCAGTGCCCGCGCCTTCATCTTACCTTGAACACCACCTCTTCGTCCTCCAAGGCCTCGGGCGGCGTCACTGTCACAGCCTCCATCAAAAAGTGCTCACAAGATGTTGTTGCACTACGCCGTGTACCTTATGGCCATCCGTGGCAGCCACTGGTCATATGTCTCTTATTTCGTCCTATCTATAGTTGTTCAGGGTCTCAAAGTCAGTCTTCACGTCCTCACTACAGCAGGGCGCGTCATGTATGCCAGGTAGCACGTGGAGGGGCTTTAAAGATCACTAATAACACTTTTAGAGGGACGCCAACAAACAACAAACAAGTACATGACACCGGCGCGGCAAAACAGCTGATTCCAGGGCAGAGTTTTCAAGGTCAAGTTTCCTCTTCTTCTTCTTGTGGGCTTCATCGCTTAATATGGCCTTATAGTTCCCCTACAGCTTGGTCTGCTTAGCTAACAGGCTTGTCTACTCTTGCCTGGGTTATTTCACCTGCTGGGATACTAAAGTCAAAGAGTCATGAGCTTTGGGTCATTTCTCATACATATTGTATTTTCAAGGTCAGGTTTCCTCTTCTTCTTCTTGTGGTGGGAGATGAAATGAGAACACCGAGAGACATCTCGGTGGATCTCAAGACAGAGACATCTCAAGAAAGACCTAACAAAGGAGAAAATTAAAGTTATTGTATCTCTACACAAGGCAGAGAGGCCAGTGGAAGAAATGTCAAGGATTGTGGATGTTACGAGGAAATTTGTGCATAAGTGGGTGGAGAGTTTCGGGGTGGCGACAGCCACGACACCGTTACATTATAAGTGGCCAGGGTGAGGATGTAAAACATCAGCAAGCACCCTAAATGTCACGAAACGTCAAGTGGATGCCCATCCTCAAATAAGAGCAAGAAAAATATTGCGATATGACTTTTACATCCTCGCCCTGGCCACTTATAATGTTACGGTGTCGCGGCTGTCGCCACCCCGCCAAGCCACCCCGAAACTCTCCACCCACTTATGCACAAATTTCCTCGTAACATCCACAATCCTTGATATTTCTTCCACTGGCCTCTCTGCCTTGTGTAGAGATACAATAACTTTAATTTGCTCCTTTGTTAGGTCTTTCTTGCCACCCATTATGAAAATAATGATAGTTATACCAATGCGCGTCTGCTCAAATTACTCGCCGGAAGGAAGGCGATACTTTTTTAAATGCTTCGTCTATAATTGACAAGTGGCATCTGAACATTCCTCAACGGTCTTGATGGACTGCCCGTGCCTTAAACAAGCTGCCATATGTAAGATATCTCCCTCGGAAGTCAGTATAGGCTGCCATAGAGTACATTTTCTGAATTCTCGTATGGAAGCGCTGTGTTATGATGTCGCGAACAATATTTTGGCGCGTAGTGTAGTATTACATCAGTAGTGACAAGCAGCGGCAACTTGACGTCAATCCTCCGGAGGCCCGCTGGTAGGTATTTGTAAGTGGGAAATATTCATTTCATATTATATAATATTAACTCAGTAATATACATAGTATCTCAATATCGGTACCATCACTATTAGTAGGCCTGTTCAAACTATTAAAAATTGTTATAGAAGTTTTTATGATAGTTTATAGAAATTATCATATTACAGTTTATTTCAAATATTTCCAGCTTAATCAGGAACACCCAGAGATACATAGAAATAAAGATGAGATACGTAGGGGGCCTACATAGGAAGGAGTTTACATGGAAAAAGGTTATCAGTTAGTCTATGTGTGTAGCTACCGTAGATAACAGTGAAGTCGCCAGGCGCCAAATATTACGAATTATAGCATCACTACTGATTTTTATGTGCCACTGAAGATGTTACACAGTAGTTTATATCATGGCTGTATAATCTACCCTGTTTCAGCGTTGTTTTATGCTTTGTATCTGCAAATATAACTTGCGCATTTTGCTTCTCACGTTTTTCTTCGCGCGATGACAGACAGTAAACAGTAGCTTTTCGGGCGACAGGACGCAGACTTACCAGATCTTTCAAACTTTAATAGAATTTATTTTCACGTTGGCAGAGGAATTTTTATATATCCAAGCATCTTCCGCAGCTAATATATATAGACTTGTTTTACGTTACCTCTTATTTCCCTGAATTCCCCAGAGTGGCGACTCAACTGTTGGGTTAAAATACTAGCTGGCGACTTTACTGTAGTAGGTATAGTGAGGTCGCCACTCGGTTTTATTTTTGTCATTTGTTCATTTATAGCCCTAATATGACACAGATGAAGACACAAAATGACACAGACTCTCCAAATAGCCCCTTCTAACTTTCCTGAAATTATGGATGTACAAATGTAAGTATTAACGCCACCACACGTCTGTAAATAACAAAGAAACGTAGAACTGGCGACTTCACTGTTATCTACGGTAGTATCATATAAAAATAACATTTGATTAACCCAGCAAAGATTACGGGATAACACAAGGTCATATTTTCCCTTATTTCAATAACTTCCAACATATTATCAATACATATCAATACTCAACGGTACACCTAATAAGGAATATGTAGATGATGGAGAATTAACATGGATAATATCATGATTTAGAATAGAATATTATTTGAAATAATTTCCCAGCTACCAATGCACTAAACTGCCAGACGTACGATAGTCATTACAAAGGGTTAAAAACCCACAAAAGGCCTAAATTGTCACCCTTAACCAGTCGATACCATAATGACAACTTAGTTATAACATGTTTTATATCGAAATAGACTGAATAATATAAATAATTGCAGTACGACACGTTTTTTTAAGAATTCCTCGGCAGCGTTGTATCAGTGAGTGAAATCAGTTAGTGGGAAAACGCACATGTGGGTGGATGTTATGTGGTTCGCCGCAACCAATATCCTTCTACATGGCTGTTCAGTGTTCCATGTACACCACCATGTAAACCCAATAACTAATTTTTTTTTGTACTTATGAAATAAACAATGCCCGTAGCAATTATGATCTCCTTTTCATCGTATTACTGGATAACGACATAGGAATATTTATGGTTATACTTTCTAAGTATATTGCAGATATAGTAATGTTTTTATAAGTGTTGAACAGCCCATTAGTCTATTAATCGGCTAATGGGTTGTGCAACACCCCTTAAAACATTACTATATCTGCAATATACTTAGAAAGTATAACCATAAATATTCCTCAATCAGTTAATATAACAGCGGCAAATGGTCATAGAGCGGCCCGCCGGTGAGCCTCTGAGCAAATTCCCAGCGGCCCTACGTCGTACACTTCCGTCGGGCCGCCGGTAAGACATACGGAGGGCCTCCGGCCAGGCCCTCCGTCTTTGTGTTTGCTGGGTAGGCATAGCTAGGCACGTAGGGAAAAATCACGACTGGATTTTCTCCATACCCTTCCGTAACTTGGGATAAGGCTCACCTCCTTATTGAGGCATACACTCCTGTGTCAATCACCCAAACGAGCAAAGCTCAGAGCCAAGTACATCCTCGGGTCTAACGAAATCCTTTGCGGGTCTAGTGTTTAGTGTAATCTATGTACACCCTCTAAAGTAAGTTTTCTAACCTTTACAAGTCTGTCTAGGGGACCTTCATCAAAATATCTCTCTCTCATTAGAGAAAGTGGTGAAAGTTAATCTCTTTCTCACTAGAGATTAACACTTCTTACCATCTGTCATTAACATTCCTCTACGTATCTCCTCACTGGCCTCCTCTTTCTAGGTGGTGGTTGTTCAAGTTCTTCCTCAACTATTACTATTTCTGCTGGCTCCAACAGCCATCTATCCTGCCCTACATTAGTGTTATTTTTACTTTACGTTACTTTATACTATCTGTTACCCTAACCTAATACTAACCTTACCGTAAGGTACGGCAACCTAACCTTACCGTACCTTTTACATGTGTTAAGTGTGGATTACAAGCCCTCTATCCACACATTCATCATTCATCCACATCCACTCGACATCATTATCCACATGCATACCTTTAACAAAACAACAATACCCTCATCATCTATTCACATCCACCCGACACCCACACACGTCCTTATCCACTTCCACACTGCATCCACGCGTTTCACATCACCCACATCCACACTACCTTCACTTCCCACTTCACCTTCATTCTCAATTGTGGATCTGGGGCGTGCGTGTTTCATGCAGCACCCTTTCACTAATCCGCAGCGGCATGTGCCAGGCCATCACTACTGTCTTTTATCTATGTATCTATGTATCTTTATCTTTATCTGTTAGCACGTGTCCCATGCCAGCGACCGCAATGGACGTAGGTGTATGAGGAGAGCCCTGCCATCACACGCTTCCAGCAGAACCAAGACTCTTTTGGCTGCCAGTCTGAGTCATGCTGGACCAAGAACATTCAATGTTCTACCTAAGGAAGTGAGAGGCATCAGTGGGTGCAGTGTGGACAAATTCAAGGCCGCTCTAGACAGGTTCCTCAGAACCTTGCCAGATGAGCCCCCAGTGCCTGGCTACACTGCCCGCTGTCGAGCCCCCAACTCAATCGTAGATCAAGTGGACCTTCTACACAGGGACACCAAGACTACAAGCAGCGGTGGACCACCACGACTGTGAGGCATGACCCTCTAAACTTGAAACAAGTAAACAAGTAAGTAAGTAACGTGGGTAAGGGGAAGCCTGAAATGGATCCCTAACCAGCTGCCACCAATTTGTAGCGCCCCCCCTTATAGCTTGATGTTAACTTGAAGGGCTCCACAAACCTGGCGATTACGCTGCCACCACCCACAATAAGTGGGGAAAAAAAATTAAAGATTTAGAGAATATGTGAGTATAACTGGGACTTAATAAAAGACTCGTTAACAGGGTTTCTGTATATTATCACATACTGTTGATACCGGTATTCACATCCCCACTTAACCTAAGGTTTCACCAAAAAAATCACTGCACAATAATAATTCCCGACACGACGCGATTCTTCCTCGGGTTTAACAAAATCCCAAGAATTCCTTTACCCCACTGTCACTAGGTAAAGTACCTATCTACACACACACTCGCGATGAATCATGGCCTTAGCTGTATACACTGGTGTGTCCACGGGTCATCCACTCAGCTCAGCTCAGCAAACCACAACCACCATCAGCACACGTACGTGGGTCCCTCATGGACTAAACCACCCCCTCAGCTCGCTCAGCTCAGCTCCAAAACCCTGAATACACGTAAACCAATGAATATCTAAGGTCCAATACATAAATAATCAATGCCTATACATCCTTATAAATACACCGCCCCACACCTACCTTCGAAAAGGGTTGTAAGACACGATCGACTCCCCGCGCGTGTTATCCCGGCAAGGGTTGGCGAGAGAGAGAAAGTATGTCTACCTTCTCCCTTCCTTGCCTTCTTGCCGTGACGTCACTAGCGACCGCGGGCACAAAATATTGTCAGAACCTGTATCTACTGATTATGGACTGAGGAGTGAAGGAAAATTGCGAGCATTTAATTACTAGATATTTATATATTACTTTACTCTCACCACTCAATGTAAACTCTTCGTCAATCGTGAGTCACAGGATTAACCCATTTTCTCGCATTACACTTATTTTCTTATGTTCTTATGAAGCCAGAGACTGTACGTGCGTGTCTGTCACGGGCGGGATTGACATATATATACTTCCTTATACGGTATACCAGTACCACTAATCTTGCTACCGTACTACTATAAGATACCACAGTGTAGCCTGTATTCCTTCATCTCTCGTTTTCTAATCCCTAAAATAGGCTGATCTTCCTCTTCTTGTGGCTGATTTGGAATACTCAATGTGGTTTTTCGCCTTGTTCTCCTTATTTACACGAATTTCTTCTTTTTTTACCCATTACATAACTAGATTATCTTTTTCTACACCTTCTCCATTAGTCTTTTGCATGATTAGCCATCAATTAAGGTGATATTTTAACAAAACTGAATTTTGGTCCTGCGCAGGGCGAAACTATTGCTTTGTTTTTATTGTGCATTTTCATGGAACAGTAGATCAGGACGGCCTATATTGAGCTTGCGATAGTGTCTTGCCTCTCAAAAACATCAAGTAAACCAATTATTAATAAGTAAACAGTATTTCTGCTCCGTAATAAATTCTATCTGGCCTCCACACTTTATCCTGTATGGCTCTATACTCGCCTCCACACTTTATCCTTCATGGCATTGTTGTGGCCGTGGCGCTCAGCTGCTGATCTGACGGTGTTTGTAACTTTGTGGCAGGCTGTGTTTTGTGTTGCAGGCCGAGCAAGAGGCAGGCTGTAGGGCAGGCCGAGGGGCAGGCCGCCAGCATCCAATGAAGGTAGGTGGCTATACAGCATTACAGGCAGTGGTAGAGGCGGTGGTGAAGGCTTGAAGGGAGACACAGGGACTCGGAGAAGGGAAGTCATAGTAGTGGTGGCAATGGCCTCTTACTTTCCCTCCCTTATTATAGGCCTACAGGCTTATCGTAGTGTAGGTACGTAGTCTACTGTACCGTAATTAACGTATAGTAAAGCGGGGCACTACACTACTACTTGATTCTACCATAGTTTATATGGTACAATATTAATAATACTTCCATACTCGGTAGGTCAGAGGTGCATGCGTAATTAACACCTTAGGCAGCCTCAGTAACGGAATTAATGGACGTTCTCACCCGTGGACGTTATGGTAGACCCCGTGGGCGTTTTGAACAGTGGACGTTTTCACCCGTGGACGTTCTGACCGGCATTCCCCTGGGTACGTCTCTAGTATTCAGCGGGAGACATTTAGCGAAAACACGTCAAAATATTCCATTTACCGGCATCAATCTCATATATTCCAGGGAGAATATTACGCTGAAAGGCTAATATGGCGGCAATGTATTATCGTCCACCCTATATGTATCACTAAAAATACTCATATTGTCACTAATATGCTATAAATAAGGTATTTAATGGTAAAACTCGTCATTTTTCCAATTAAATAAATTATATATCGAGAATAAACAGTAAACAAGGCCGCCCAGTTGTTTCCTGAACGCTGATTGGCTGAGAGATGTAGCCAGGTGTCAACAGGTGTCTGATTGGCTGTCAAGGTAGCCAGGCTGCTGATTGGCTGTTGGCCTCGCAGCCATGTTTACGAGGTGCCAATTACACATTCTAAAACGAATAATCACTTTTTTATTCATGCACCGATATAAAATTGCATAGTCTTATTGAAAACACCAGTTTGCTGTATGAATTTCCATATAAAGTCTCAGAGTTTTAAGGCCTTCGTAAAAGAAATATGACTCAATCAGTTAGTAATCCCGTACAATTTACCGATTTTTTGTTGATAATTCTTTTTTTACACTGAATATAGGGGGATTTTAGTGTGTTTTAATATATTTCGATATTTCCGCATCGTTTTATGTATTAATCACGCGCTTGGCGGCTGTATTTTGTAAATTTGTCTGAAGGGGTTTATGTTTATATTTATTTTAACGTCAATCTTATCCTCTCTTCTTGTTGAGCTGTGGGTTATTTGTGTGTGATTAGCTGTGCCTACAGGCGCAGTGTGTTTGTGTGTGTTTATGGGACGTGTTTTTCACATGTTTACTGGAGGAATACATCTGACTCAGTGGTTGAAAGGGACAAAGGTATTATTTTACGACAGCACCAAACTTCCCTACACAATAGGGAGCATGGTTTTTGTTTACCTTATTGTATTCATCCAATCCTTCGGAAAGCGCTAGTGCTGTCGCAGCCAGTGTATGCATGGAGAGCCATTAGAGATGTGCATTTCTCTTGGCCGAAGTCTGCAGCAATCTTGCTAACGTTGATTAGCCGTTGCTTGTTGCCTGTGCCGGTGTCAAACAGTATCTGTATGTTCATCTCCAGTAATGAAAACCAAGACACCTTTAAATTTGTGATATGTTTATTTTATATTGATCAGTAGGTGCACAGCTTTCTTCTGATAGGTACACTTTTATTATGGAGTAATATTAACCATCATAGACGCCGAATAGAACAAAAGTATGAAAATGGCACGGCGTCGATGAAAAAATTGATGTTTTGGGGGTACCATCAAATATGGGTCCCAAATGGACAGTGCATTCAAGTTTATTCACTGTTACCAGTTGATTTCCACTTCAGGGGATCCCAATGGTCCAAAAAAATCCTAGGTCGGAGGGTTGTGGGGGGGGGTGCAGGTGGTCCCTACTTGGCCCATGGCCTACTAGCTGATATAACCTAACCTAACCTAGCGAGGGCGAGGGCTCCCTCGACCCCCAGTAATCTAACCTAACTTCCTAACCTTATCAAATTTAACCTAACCTACTAGCGGGGGGGCTCCTCCCCCCTCAACCCCTCGGTAACATAACAAAATTTTACCTTACCTCCTAGCGAGGGTGGGTGGGTGTTCTCGACACTCCGGTTATCATTAGATTTGTGAGGATCGTAACGTCTCTGGACTTAGAAGAAATCCAATCCGTTTACCCTAGATCTAGGGAATCTTTACAACCCTAACTCAAAAACTGTGGTTGCGACACCTATTTTGTACCCCAGTCAAATATCCTACATTCCCTCAGGTCCCCAAGCTTGTTTTCGGGAGAGGGGGGAATATGGGCAAACACTAGAATAATACTGATATGTATATTGAGTCCTAGAAAAAAGTAATTCTCAACGGCATGAAAAGTTGGAACTCTCGCCGATGGGAACGAGAAATCCGGTAGACCAGAGTACAGTACCATAAACCTGGCCCAAGGGGTAAAGATTAGTTTTTGTGACCCTCTCCTTTTTCAGATAAAACTATATTTTTCCGATAGATTTTGATGTGTTTTGAAAGAATCTGACCTTTGTTTTTCTTGGTAATCACTAGTTATTATTTTACCCCCTTGACAGAAGCAAGAAATTGTTGCTTTGAAGAGTTAGATTAAAGAGTCATCACAATAAGGTATGGTAATAGTCAGAATAAGTTACATCACTGGGAAGCCTGAGGTTTTTAAGGTTGGTTAGGTTAGTTTAAGGAAAGGGGTTCTTTGGGGTCATGTCCCTCCATGTTAGATTAGGTTTAGTTCTGTTTTATTCGTAACCTATATTTTTCTGGTAGATTTGATGTACTTTGGAATAATCTGAATTGTGTTTTTGAGATTGGTTACGTATCCGAACTTAACTGAATCTCCCCCACTAGCTTACTAACCTAACATGGACAGAAGACACACGTCAGGGAGTGCCGTTGAAAAAGGCCTGACTCCCGACCAACAACTGAACTGAACTGAACTGGACAATAGTTACCTAACCTAACCTAACCGATCAAGTTATTGCTGGTATTTAATCAATGAATGCAGAAACACAGGTAAAAGATTATTAAATGTATATACTGAGTACTATAATATCAAGATCAAGAACTAGAACTAGCGCCAAAAATTACAAGTCCCGCCAATGTGAAAAATTGTGTAAGATATATATTATATAAGATATTTTTAATAGGAAGGCGTGTACATATGAGATATGAAAATTAAACTAACCTAACCCCACCTTTTGACTCACTAACCTAACCTAACCCCACCTTTTGACTCACTAACCTAACCTAACCCCACCTTTTGACTCACTAACCTAATGCCACCTTTTGACTCACTAACCTAACCCCACCTTTTGACTCACTAACCTAACCCCACCTTTTGACTCACTAACCTAACCCCACCTTTTGACTCACTAACCTAACCCCACCTTTTGACTCACTAACCTAACCCCACCTTTTGACTCACTAACCTAACCCCACCTTTTGACTCACTAACCTAACCCCACCTTTTGACTCACTAACCTAACCCCACCTTTTGACTCACTAACCTAACCCCACCTTTTGACTCACTAACCTAACCCCACCTTTTGACTCACTAACCTAACCCCACCTTTTGACTCACTAACCTAACCCCACCTTTTGACTCACTAACCTAACCTAACCCCACCTTTTGACTCACTAACCTAACCTAACCCCACCTTTTGACTCACTAACCTAATGCCACCTTTTGACTCACTAACCTAACCCCACCTTTTGACTCACTAACCTAACCCCACCTTTTGACTCACTAACCTAACCCCACCTTTTGACTCACTAACCTAACCTAACCCCACCTTTTGACTCACTAACCTAATGCCACCTTTTGACTCACTAACCTAACCCCACCTTTTGACTCACTAACCTAACCCCACCTTTTGACTCACTAACCTAACCTAACCCCACCTTTTGACTCACTAACCTAACCTAACCCCACCTTTTGACTCACTAACCTAATGCCACCTTTTGACTCACTAACCTAACCCCACCTTTTGACTCACTAACCTAACCCCACCTTTTGACTCACTAACCTAACCCCACCTTTTGACTCACTAACCTAACCCCACCTTTTGACTCACTAACCTAACCCCACCTTTTGACTCACTAACCTAACCCCACCTTTTGACTCACTAACCTAACCCCACCTTTTGACTCACTAACCTAACCCCACCTTTTGACTCACTAACCTAACCCCACCTTTTGACTCACTAACCTAACCCCACCTTTTGACTCACTAACCTAACCCCACCTTTTGACTCACTAACCTAACCCCACCTTTTGACTCACTAACCTAACCCCACCTTTTGACTCACTAACCTAACCCCACCTTTTGACTCACTAACCTAACCCCACCTTTTGACTCACTAACCTAACCCCACCTTTTGACTCACTAACCTAACCCCACCTTTTGACTCACTAACCTAACCCCACCTTTTGACTCACTAACCTAACCCCACCTTTTGACTCACTAACCTAACCCCACCTTTTGACTCACTAACCTAACCCACCTTTTGACTCACTAACCTAACCCCACCTTTTGACTCACTAACCTAACCCCACCTTTTGACTCACTAACCTAACCCCACCTTTTGACTCACTAACCTAACCCCACCTTTTGACTCACTAACCTAACCCCACCTTTTGACTCACTAACCTAACCCCACCTTTTGACTCACTAACCTAACCCCACCTTTTGACTCACTAACCTAACCCCACCTTTTGACTCACTAACCTAACCCCACCTTTTGACTCACTAACCTAACCTAACCTAACCCAACCCCACGTTTTAACCTCCAAACTAAAGCCAAATCCTCATTAAAAAGTGTCCACGGCAAGGGAAGAATCGAGGCGATGCAGGTCACAAGAGGAAGAAGAGTGAGGCGGACGTAAACACTTGTCTTTCTCCTTATGAACAAGTTATATCTCCAAAAGTAATTATTTGCGACGGAAGCTCATAGAGAGAATGTTTCCTAGAATCCAATAAGGTAAACAGAAACCAAACTCCCAATTGTGTAGGCGATTTCGGTCCTAGTGTAAAATAATACCATATTTGGTTCTAATTATTTGGTAGCTACAAGCCATTAAGTAGGATATACGGTGACTTGCAATTACATATCATCATAAACTGAACACATGAGCCTGAATACCAAATTACATAATCATCAATCACGATTTAATACAGGTAAGAAATGTCAGGAAGGTGGCTAGTATATTTCCCGGATGCATGAGCTTTCTCATGGATTTCTGAGATAAGACAGCTTCACCTACTTCCTGCTATGCAAAAAATCACGTTATAATCTAATCATTCACACAATTTTATATGTGAGCAGTAATGTGGACGATATAAGCCGAGTACAGTGTTCACGCAAATTTACTTCAAGGCGGAGTCACCAGCTTGGCTAAGATTTTCACGGTATCACAAGTTCTTCTATGCAACGATAAACATTCCATAACGAACGCATCAAAGACTTCATTTAAAGTCTGATCAATATTTTTGGAGGTGATTTACATCAAATAGCATAGGAACAAAAACTCAATATTGTTTGAATACTTTTATGTTTATTGTAAGGCATCCATCGCATGGGTGGTACTATGCGATGAGCATTTTGTATCGTTCCAATAATGTATGCAATTACTACGGACTGGCAATACCCGCTTACCATCATCATTTGCATGGAAATGACTAGGAATATCAGGCTATGACACGTGGACGTTAGGGTCATTCTGAACCATGGACGTTTTCACCCGTGGACGTTCTGACTGGCTACCGCTATACATACCTTGATGCGCTGATCCTAGGTTCGAGTCCCGCGTGCCCGAGATTAGCTTCTATGAACCACTGTGGTCCGCGCCGTTCCCGTGGCCGCGGCGGTACGGGGCTGACGCCATTATAGGGGTTGAGAACTGCGCTTTCGCTCTTTAGGTCAGACACACACACTGGGGGGCTAACACCTCACTCTTAGCCTCTCTCGCTTTACCACATACACCACACCTGTCACTACGGTGTCTGGACGATTCGAGCGGGAGGACCTTTCGAGCGAATGCATTTTCGATAAAATTTCGGTAGTGGGCTTTCAACTATTTCAAACTTAGTTTTCCTGAATAGCTTTGAAGTGTATTGAATGAATCTGGCACTCGTTTTGTCGGAAATAAATTATTGTTGACGTGTGTGGGGATCCCCGCCCTGCAAACCCTGCTCTGCTTCTCACTGCCGTAGTATTGATGGAAACTTTGTTTGGAAACAATGTTTCCCAACTGTTTCCAAAGGTTGGAAACAATGTTTCCTAAATGTTTCCTGTCCAGACTTCAGTAGCTGTTGTTCTCAGGATGTCTGTGAGTGAGGAGGATGCTGCAGCTGCCTCGGCATTTTACCTTATAAGGCACTCACTTTTTATTTTAATCAACGTTCACACTAATACACACACACACACACACACACACACACACACACACACACACCACACACACACACACACACACAAAGGCATAACAGCTAGGCGTCCTGTTTCTATATATACTACCGTCAGGACATTCCAGGTAGAGGGGAGTGAGGTCAGGTCAGGTTACCCAGGTGTTATCCCCTTCCACCACCACCCCTTCCCTAGGTCTCACGGCCTCGTGTAGCTTCCTCTGCACACACACACACACACGCAAGTACACGCAACACACACACGCAAGCACACACCTGCACGCATACGCAACACACACACACACTCAATTGGGTCCTCCGAATGGTCCTCTGCTCGAAAAGTCGTTCGCTCGAATCATCCGCCACACGAAAAGTATTTCGCTCGAATTTTCATTCGCCCAAAAGGTCGTGTATTCGATACATCACATGTCAGAAATGAAAAATAGTACAAGGGGGTCTGGGGGAGCAAAACTCCCCCTGCGAGATTAGGTTACGTATTCAATGCTCAGGCTAGGTTAGTGTTGATGAAGGTGCTCTAGCCAGCAGGTTATTGATGCCTGTGTTGTCAGCAGGCTTGGTCGCGTGGCTTGGAGTGGCAGGCAGCATGGCAGAGGCAGGGAGCGCGGTGGTCAGGGTCCCGCTGGCACGCATGGCAGTGGTAACCGTGTGTCTGCCGCTGGGAGCCTTCCTCACTTGCATCTATCTGTCCCTGCGACACAACTTTGATTTATCAACGGCCACTCACTGCGGGGTAAGTGTGTCACCGGCCAGTCACTGCAGGGTAAGTGTGTCACCGGCCAGTCACTGCAGGGTAAGTGTGTCACCGGCCAGTCACTGCAGGGTAAGTGTGTCACCGGCCAGTCACTGCAGGGTAAGTGTGTCACCGGCCAGTCACTGCAGGGTAAGTGTGTCACCGGCCAGTCACTGCAGGGTAAGTGTGTCACCGGCCAGTCACTGCAGGGTAAGTGTGTCACCGGCCAGTCACTGCAGGGTAAGTGTGTCACCGGCCAGTCACTGCAGGGTAAGTGTGTCAACGGCCACTCACTGACTGGTGAGTGTGTGTGGAGTGTGGAGTTTGCACCGCCCATTTTTAAGTGGATAAAGAGATTTAATAAAGGAGAGGTAGGAAAAGTTCTTACGGCTATTAATTTTTTAAATGTCTACAGATTTTTTGCCTTGTTAAAAAATAGACTTAATAGTAACTGTTTTGTAATTGACAGGTACCTAACTACCTGCCGTCCATCTCCTCGGCCATCGGAGAGTTCGTGCCGCAGCGCTACATCTGGCGGTTTGCCATCGCCATACACTCAGCCCCGCGCTTCCTGATGGCATCCATGTACTACAACTTTATGAACAGAGTATTGCCTAATATTCGGTTTTATAAAGTAAGTGTTAATTACATCAGTGGTTTCTTACCTCGTCAAAAGCACCTATTTTTAGCCATGAAAAATTAGTCAGTGTCTCAGAAAATGACCGTGCAGTCCTCGTCCATTTTACCCCTTTTATGAGCAGAGGATTGGCAAATATTCGGCTTTATAAAGTAAGGGTAAATTATATCAGTGGTTACAGGAACTACCACATCATCATACACACATGCATACATAGATACATACATACATACATATGCATATATATGCATATATATACGGTATACATACATACATCTATGGATATAAAATAATTGCATATGTTTTGAGTGTGCCAATGTAAATTTTATCTATTAATTCAATAATAGTTGAAAAATCTCTCTCTCTCTCTCTCTCTCTCTCTCTCTCTCTCTCTCTCTCTCTCTCTCTCTCTCTCTCTCTCTCTCTCTCTCTCTCTCTCTCTCTCTCTCTCTCTCTCTCTCTCATATTAATGCATTTCACATATTATTTATATAATTATCTGTTGACGACTTGGCGACCCACTGAGCAAAGAACCAGTATTGGGACGCGACCTGTACTTTGAAGAACCCTGCTCTCTACTATACTAACGATGACTATAGTAATGTTGTTGTTTTCTGGTCAGAATTCTTATGTTCTTATGTTCCAGGTCTCACAGTCTCTTGTAGCTTCCTTATGTTGTGATGTTCTTATGTGTAGTGCTCAAAAGGCTCGTGTAATGTATTAATTGCTCTGCTCTATAGTAATATTGATGCTCTATATATATGCTCTATAGTAATGGTTTTGTTTTGTGGTCAGAATGCCGCCAAAGTTCTATGCTGTCTCAACGTGGTGGAGAATGTGGGTCTCATCTCCCTCTCCTTTGTTTCTTCCAAGGAAAATTATGGTAAGTTAACCCCTTGAGGCCCAGAACGTAATTTCCATTGTAATTTGACTACCATAAGACGATTTCAATTAACCCCTTGAGGCCCAGAACGTAATTTCCATTGTAATTTGACTACCATAAGACGATTTCAATTAACCCCTTGAGGCCCAGAACGTAATTTCCATTGTAATTTGACTACCATAAGACGATTTCAATTAACCCTGAGGCCCAGAACGTAATTTCCATTGTAATTTGACTACATAAGCAATGTTTATAATATGACCTGTTTAGATCCTGTCCACTAGTAATGGTATATTAAGCTACTTCGTAATTTTATGGCTCGACAACAGACAATTTTATATAGCCAATGGAAGACTGGCAGTGAAGGGTTAATGTATGCTTATTATATGTGATGGTTTCATGTGAACCCTTCACGCCCAGATTTTCCCTTGCTGTAAATTGATATTGAGCCATAAATTACGAAAGTAACAGAATTACCAAATAATTATTCCTTTTGTCTGTTTATTTTAGGTCTATTCCTGATATTCTTATGTTCTTATATTCTTATGTTGTTATATTCTTTCTTCCCTGTACAGACATCCACAAGGTTTCCTTCATCACGTTCATGGTATGCAGTGAGCTGTACATGGTGCTCACGTGTCTCCTGCTCAAGGACAACACACAGAACTGACTGATTTACGGAGCGCAGCTACTAAAAGTAACACATTGGCTGAGATAGAGAGAAAGCTTTCGTATGTAGGAGAGAAGAGAAAGTTGTATGTGAGAGAGAGAGAGAAGGGTCTGTATGTGTGTGAGAGAGGAAAGGTCTGTATGTTGTGAGAAGGTAGAGAGAGAAAGGGTTGTTGTGTGTGAGAGCAAGAGATAAAGGTCTTATTCCTGTAAGATGAGAGAGAGAGAGGGTCTGTATGTGTCGAGCAGAGAGAGAAAGGTCTGTATTCGAGAAGAACGAGAGAGAAGAGATAAAGGGTCTGTATTTGTGTGTGGAAGAAGGGTCTTATTTTGTGAGAGAGAGTCAGAGAATAAGGGTCTTATTGTGTGAGAGTAGAGATAAGTCTTATTAGTGTAAAGACGAGAGAGAGGTTCTGTATGTTGAGAGAGCAGAAGGTCTGTATTTGTGTGTGAGAAGAGAAAGAGTCTGTATGGTGAGAGAGAGAGAAAGGTCTTCATGTGTGTTGAGAGAGAAAAGGTCTGTATTGTGTGTGAGAGAGAGAAAGGCTCTGTATGTGAGAGAGAGAGAGAGAGAAAGGGTCTGTATGTGAGAGAGAGAGAGAGAAAGGGTCTGTATTTGTGTGTGAGAGAGAGAAAGGGTCTGTATTTGTGAGAGAGAGAGAGAGAGAGAGAGAGAGAGAAAGGGTCTGTATTTGTGTGAGAGAGAGAAAGGGTCTGTATTTGTGTAAGAGAGAGAGAGAGAGGAGAGAGAGAGAGAAAGGTCTGTATGTGTGAGAGAGAGAGAAAGGGTCTGTATGTGTGAGGAGAGAGAGAAAGGGTCTGTATTTGTGTGTGAGAGAGAGAAAGAGTCTGTATGTGTGAGAGAGAGAGAGAAAGGGTCTGTATTTGTGTGTGAGAGAGAGAAAGGGTCTGTATTTGTGTGTGAGAGAGAGAAAGGGTCTGTATTTGTGTGTGAGAGAGAGGGTCTGTATTTGAGAGAGAGAGAGAGATAAAGGGTCTGTATTTGTGGGAGAGAGAAAAAGGGTCTGTATTTGTGTGTGAGAGAAAGAGAGAGAGAGAGAGAGGAGAGAGAGAGAGAAAGGGTCTGTATGTGTGAGAGAGAGAGAAAGGGTCTGTATGTGTGAGAGAGAGAGAAAGGGTCTGTATGTGTGAGAGAGAGAGAAAGGTCTGTATGTGTGAGAGAGAGAGAAAGGTCTGTATTTGTGTTATGATATGAGAGTTTTTTCGTACATACCTGGTGTCGAATCGCAACTCTAGTAATCAAGTTCAACTCTGAGCTGAGTGTACGAAACAACTATGGTTTCATATAGACTACGAAACAACTTTTTGGTGTACGAAACAACTTGTGTACGAACTAACTGCACCCCGTTTATGCCTGTGTGTCCATTGAGAAAGTAACCCTGGCAGTGATCCGATAGCTAAATTTTCCTCCTTCATTTCAGAAGCAACTCATGATTGCTAATCTGACGAGCTTCGTTGTGGCGTTGTACTTCTTCTACCGACACAACAGGTACTGCGAACCAGGCAGTGAGTATGACCTCTCGGATATTACTGTGTTTAACCCCTTGAGACCCAGAACGTAATTTCCATTGTAATTTGGGTACCATTAGACAATTTTTAGTTAATATAAGCAATGTTGTATAGCTATGACCTGTTTAGTATCCTTGTCCACTAAATAATTTGGTATATTCAGTCACTTTTCGTAATTTTATGGCTAACAACAGACAATTTGTTATAGCCCAGGAAAGATCTGGGCGTGAAGGGGTTAATCCTGCATTAGTTCAACACAAAATAATAAAAATGTCAGGTATTTTGATTGCATAGGTAACTTTGACTATACAGGGAGGTCCCGAAGATACGAGCAGTTAGGTTCCACCTGGCATACTCGTAAAGCGAAATCTGGTATAACGAAACACATAACTAATGGTAAAATATAGGTTTGGTTCCAGGACCATCAATTAAAAAAAGAAAAAACAAAAAAACAAAACATGTTTTTGAAGCTAAAATAAACTCTAGCAAACACAACAAACACACAGCGTCTATATTACCCACACTGTACTACCTATTCTGTAGAAAAAGCATTCTGAAAGAGAAAATAGCACACAAAATAACATAACTGCACATTAATTGAACATTAAACATGCATAACAAGCTAAAAAGACGTCGTAATGTAGGGAACGCCGTGTGATACAAGAGAAGGTAGTGTAGCGGTCCCAAGGGTGGGGTAGCACACCTGCTAATTACCCCTAAAGGTCAGGCCGGGCCATATGCTTAATTACCCTTCAGGTCACGCCTTGCTAGGGGTGACCTGACTGCGGTCCCAAAGTTGGAGCCGCACACCTGGCTAATTACCCCTAAATATCAGGCAGCGCCATATGCTTAATTACCCTTCAGGTCACGGCTTGCTAGAGGTGACCTCACTGGGGTCAACCAAATCCCCCTTTGTCCAGCCCGGGAGTGGTAGGGCGCGCATTTTGAACTTGATAATTTTACTCACCCCAGTTTGAATGTCGTATCATTGGAATTTCTATCTCTTATATTGAAAATAGACCCTAATTTACACATCTCGTATCATCGGATTCTCGTATACCGAATGCTCGTATAACGGGACCTCCCTGTACTCTGTTTTTTTAACGAGGTGAAAAATCCTGACCCCTTGCTGCTTACTGACTGATATTTGATGCCAGGAGAAGGGGATACTAATAACTAGATTTCAGGTAGTTAGTGCAGAGTCTGAGCTTTGAAAGGTGGCTGGATAATTTCATGGATGGGGATGAAAGGTGGATGTAGGTAGTGTTAGGTAACAGGAACTACCTCGTGTAGGTCTCCCAGCCTCTTGTAGCTTCCTTATGTTCTTATGTTCTTATGTTTTTGTTTTTATGTTCTTATGTTCTTATGTTCTTATGTTCCTAAGTTCTTATGTTCCTGTTCCTAAGTTCTTATGTTCCTAAGTTCTTATGTTCTTATGTTCTGATGTTCCTAAGTTCTTATGTTCCTATGTTCTGATGTTCCTAAGTTCTTATGTTCCTAAGTTCCTATGTTCTTATGTTCTTATGTTCTGATGTTCTTATGTTCCTAAGTTCTTATGTTCCTATGTTCTTATGTTCCTAAGTTCTTATGTTCTTATGTTCCTAAGTTCTGATGTTCCTATGTTCCTATGTTCTTATGTTCTTATGTTCTTATGTTCCTAAGTTCTTATGTTCTATGTTCTTATGTTCCTAAGTTCTTATGTTCTTATGTTCCTAAGTTCTGATGTTCCTAAGTTCTTATGTTCTTATGTTCCTAAGTTCCTAAGTTCTTATGTTCCTATGTTCCTAAGTTCCTAAGTTCTTATGTTCTTATGTTCCTAAGTTCTTATGTTCCTAAGTTCCTAAGTTCTTATGTTCTGATGTTCCTAAGTTCTTATGTTCTATCAAGTTCTTATGTTCTTATGTTCCTAATTTCCCTAATGTTCTTATGTTCCTAGTTCTTATGTTCCTAAGTTCTATGTTCTTATGTTCCTAAGTTCTTATGTTCTAAGTTCTATTATGTTCTTAGTTCTATGTTCTTATGTTCTAGTTCCTTAGTTCCTAAGTTCTTATGTTCTTATGTCTCTATGTTCTTATAGTTCTAGTTCTTATTTAAGTTCCTATGTTCTTATGTTCTATGTTCCTAAGTTCTATGTTCCTAAGTTCTTATGTTCTTAGTCCTAGTTCCTAAGTTCTTGTCCTAAGTTCTTATGTTCTTATGTTCCTAAGTTCCTATGTTCTTATGTTCCTAAGTTCCTATGTTCCTAAGTTCCTATGTTCTTATGTTCCTATGTTCTTATATTCTTATGTTCCTAAGTTCCTATGTTCTTATGTTCCTAAGTTCTTATGTTCTTATGTTCCTAAGTTCTTATGTTCCTAAGTTCTTATGTTCCTAAGTTCTTATGTTCTTATGTTCCTAAGTTCTTATGTTCTTATGTTCCTAAGTTCTTATGTTCCTAAGTTCCTATGTTCTTATGTTCCTAAGTTCTTATGTTCCTAAGTTCCTATGTTCTTAAGTTCCTATGTTCTTATGTTCCTATGTTCTTATGTTCCTAAGTTCCTAAGTTCTTATGTTCCTAAGTTCTTATGTTCTTATGTTCTTATGTTCTTATGTTCTAATGTTCTTATGTTCCTAAGTTCTTATGTTCCTATGTTCTTATGTTCTAATGTTCTAATGTTCTAATGTTCCTAAGTTCTTATGTTCTTATGTTCTTATGTTCCTATGTTCTTATGTTCTTATGTTCTAATGTTCCTATGTTCCTAAGTTCTTATGTTCTTATGTGGTATAGAGTACAGAAACACCACATAGCTTCTCTTTTCCTTGCAGTGTACAGTGTCTTTGCCTTCATGGAGTATGTGGTTGTGCTCACCAACATGGGCTTCCACATGACTGCTTACTACGACTTCCACCACCACGAGCTTGTGGTTGCCGAGTGGAAGACTGCAAGCAGTTGACAGTCAGTGTGAGGAATTACATAGCTCGACAGTTTTATCCACAATCGAATGGTTCTCTATGGGACACGGACACTATATAGGGCTTAGGATGCGGATTATGAACCTAAGCTTTCAAAATTCAGCTTTAAGAATTGAGCTTTTTTCAGGACTAAGCTTTCTGAATTAAGCTGTTTTCAGGACTAAGCTTCTCTGAATTAAGCTTTTTTCAGGACTAAGCTTTCTGAATTAAGCTGTTTTTCAGGACTAAGCTTTCTGAATTAAGCTTTTTTCAGGACTAAGCATTTTGAATTAAGCTTTTTTCAGGACTAAGCTTTCTGAATTAAGCTTTTTTCAGGACCAAGCTTTTTGAATTAAGCTTTTTTCAGGACTAAGCTTTCAGAAAATTACCAGATTATGATATGTAAACCATCTTAAGGCGTCAAACTGCCACCAACGCTTTAATTCAGAGGTTTTTTATAGCGTAAATTCCTTAAAAAGATATAATAACACATAATTGTTCATCTCTTTTAAGTCAGATGGTTTGTGAAGGAGAGGCGATGTGCTATAAAGCCACATGCCACAGCGGTATATTGCTCAGTAAAAACACAGCCTTGTATCTGACTATTGCTGTGTTGGAAGGTACTTAAGCCCTTGAGAACCAGAACGTAATTTCCATTGTAATTTGGCTACCATTAAACGATTTTTAGTGAATTTAAGCAATATTTTATAGATATGACCTGTTTAGTATCCTTGTCCATTAACTAATTTGGTATATTCAGTGACTTTTTCGTAATTTTATGGCTTACAAAGAGACAATTATTTATAGCAAGTGAAAGATCTGGGCGTGAAGGGGTTAAATCCTGTCCCAGCTTATTGTTTAACCCCTTCACGCCCAGATCTTTCCTTTGCTATAAAAAATTGTATGTTGTCAAACCATAAAATTGCAAAAAGTAACTTAATATATCAAATTAGTTAGTCGACAAGGATACTAAACAGGTCATTATCTATAAAATATTGCTTATATTCACTTAGAAACTAGGATGGTGTAATGGTAGTCAAATTACAATAGATATTACGTTCAGGGTCTCAAGGGGTTAATCACATATCTTAGTTAATCTCTCTACATGAAGTACATAGTAAAATGCAGTCTGGGGATCTGCAAAATTTGATGTGTAAAATTGCCTTACTTACTCTAAACCATTTTTTAGGGTCAAATAACGTCTGATTATGACAATGAAGTAGATTTTGCATTAGTATAGAGATGCTGTAGTAGCAAGTCACTTTTTGAACCCTGCATTTAGTAGACACCTCACATATCAGAGTCTTTGAATTGTTGCTTGTTTTTTTGTAGACCATTTTAGCACACAACCCGTTTCCTAACCATTTCCGACCGTTTCCGACCCATCTCTCCTGTTTCCTTACCATTTCCGACCGTTTCCGACCCATCTCTCCTGTTTCCTTACCATTTCCGACCGTTTCCGACCCATCTCTCCTGTTTCCTTACCATTTCCGACTGTTTCCAACCCATCTCTCTCCGACTGTTTCCTTAGTGTCCTGTAGAGACCATTAGAAAAGCATGCAGGAAATTTATTAAAGCCATAAGATTACTATGCCTTTAGATGCAAGTAGTATTTTATTATATATATTTATATTTGAGATGTAAAAGTACACAAGATTCCTGCATCCTTGTGGTTTGTGCCCTTGTTGCTCAATGCCCGGGCTGACTTTGTTATATATCCATTGCTGGCCTTACATTGTCTTGATATCTTGTTGTAGTAATAATATAATCACGAATTTAGCAATACATAATGATCCATGGAATTGTGATATGAAAAAAGTGTACGCCCAGATCTTTCCTTTGCTATAAAAAATCTTATGTTGTCGAGTCATAAAATTACAAAAAGTAACTGAATATACCAAATGAGTTAGTTAACAAGGATACTAAACAGGTCATAGCTATAAAATCTTGCTTATATTCACTACAAATTGTCTAATGGTAGTCATATTGCAATGGAAATTACGTTGTGGGTCTCAAGGGAAAAGCCACGTCTGGTGTTGACACGGGTCGGCTTTGTCTATGAACCTTTGCGTCCTTGTTAATAGTGTTACAAACTGTTTAGTCTTGAAGAACCCGACCTGAGCTAATAGTATTTTGCCTCATTTCTAACTTTTAAATACTGAAGCAACTGAACAAACACTATGGATTATTATTACTGATGAAATTATGAATGATTTTTCTTCATAGTCTATCAGAGAAACATTGACTTTGCTGTGTATGGAAGGCCAATGAGTCCTGGTTCTGTATTGTTTTTGTAATGTTTAAAGGCCAGCGTGGGTGTGTATAGGTCAGCCTGGGTGTTGTGGGAGAGAGGCACCCTGTTGAGTTAAAATAACTATGTTGTTCCTCACGAGACCGTTGCTAGAATTATAGAATGCCAAAGTTATGTTGTGTCGTGTTGTTATTTATGTTATGTTGACTTGTGATCAGCGTAGTTGTTGTGAAGAATGATCATGATTTGTGCCTGTGTGGTGTTGGGTAGTGTTAAGTCATTGTAAGCCTCGTGCATTGTATCATGGTACCGCTGGCGTAAATTAACCCCTTCACACCCAGATCTTTCCTTGGCTATAAGAAATTGTCTGTTGTGGAGCCATAAAATTACAAAAAGCCACTGATTATACCACATTAGTTAGTGGACAAGGATACTAAACAGGTCATAGCTATAAAATATTGTTTATATTCATTACAAATCCTCTGATGGCAGTCATATTACAGTGGAAATTACTCTCTGGGTTTCAAGGGGTTAAGAGGTCGTCAATGCATCATCACCCCATCGACATTCTTCATCGCCATTCATCGCCATCCTAGCCTAGACACTCACTGCCATACACTGCAAATGATGTGCATATATTGCAATCACATAGTGCAGTAAGGTATCAATGGTATTTTGGGAACATGTTGGAGTAATGTATCAATGGTTTTCTGTATAGAGAATTTTGTTCGTGTATTCATGTCAGAAGTTACTTAAGGTTTTTTCATGTGATAAAACCATGTATTTTAGATTATTCGCCTTAGTTATTAGGTCACAGTCATGGCATATTCTGTGACGTGCTTATATTTCACCATTGCTTTACTTTTGTTAAGGAATGACATGACTTGTTTTGTCAGTATGAAAAATGTATCATATTTTCTAGGATGTTAAAATCAAACGTGTGTCTAGTCATACTTATAAATGAATCAATCTTATAGTCATGATACACAACTTGTTTAAGGATTGTTTCTGATCAGTATAATAATGTAGAAATAATTTACAGTATTAATTCATCATCCAAGTTTTGTTTTGTTTTTGTTGAAATTCAGAAGTTCAGGAGTCAGCCCAAGAGTCTCAGTTATGATTGCCAGTGATGATAAGGCTCAGTTATGTATCCTTCATATCTAGTGTACCGTCAACAACACTAGTCGCCACCACTAACGTACCCAGGCGAATATTACGAGTTTTAGCATCACTACAGACTTTTATGTGCCACTGAAGACTGGTACATAATATAAACTACTGTGCATGCCTCTTTAGTGACACATACAAGTCTGTAGTGATGCTAAAATGCATAATATATGGCACCTGGCGACATTAGTGCAGTGGCCACTATAGTGTTGCTGACGGTAAATACTTAGTAGCTTTCATGGTGCGTATATACAATGTGTATGAATATTACAATACATTCCTCTCCCAGCTATGTTGTGCACTCAAGTATTAGGTTATATCATACCATTTATAATTACATACGTGTTCTGTTCATGAATGTAACTCAAAACCATGTACTTGCTGTGACCCGGTGACCCGAGATCAGATATTGTAACTACCGTCAATGACACTATAGTCGCCAGGCGAATATTACAAATTTTAGCATCACTACAGACTTGTATGTGTCTCTAAAGAGGCATGCACAGTAGTTTATAGTATGTACCTGTCTTTAGTGGCACATGCAAGTCTATAGTCATGCTAAAATTCATAATAATCGCCTGTAATATTCGCCTGGTGACATTAGTGCAGTGGCGACTATAATGTTGATGGTAGGACAGTGTGTTAGCAGAAGTGATCAACTGTCTCTCACCTCCCTCCCCTGTGCAATCATTGACTCCTTTATTTAATTTATTTCACTTGCTTGTGTGTTCAATGTTGTTGTCTGTCTCTCCATTCCCACTAGCAAGTCGGCCAGCGTAACTTCTCCCTTAGTGACTCGCTCAACACACGGTCACTGGCACTCACACTTCATCCTTAGCCTTCCCTTAGCCTTTATATTATGTACCTGTCTTCAGTGACACATACAAGGCTGTACTGATGCTAAAATTCATAATATTCGCCTGGTGACATTAGTGCAGTGGCGACTATAGTGTTGTTGTGGGTAGGAAAATGTGTTAGTGGAAGGGACAACACTTAATCCTTTGCCATCCTTTGCCCTCACTGCTTGGCCTTTGCCGTCCTAAGGGGTAGAGGTCACATGTACCTCTGTTCCCTTTCCCGACCTCCCTGTCTTGCGGACATTCTCCCGGAATCCCCCTCCTTCGCCCTGGAAAATGTAACCTTCCTCCAACAAATCCACATTCTGCATTTGATCTAACCATCCTGCTGTAACATTCCGTTCTTTCCCCTTCCCTCGCTGTTTCACTATTTTTCTGTCACCCTGACCCTTTTTATGCTTTGCCATAGTGCCATATGACCTCTGATGGCTGGCACATTCACCTTTTTGGCATTAAATCAATCAATCAATCCATTCCTTTCCCCTTCCCTCACCGTTTCACTCTCTCTATAACCCTGACCCTATATTATGCTTTGCCATATGACCTCTGATGGCTGGCACATTTTCCCTTTTTAGCATTAATTCAATCAATCTATTTTCTTCCTTTTCCTTAAGTTCTTATGTTGTTAACCAGGTGATAGTATGCACATGCAATGCTTGATGAGTAAAGACCTGAACACGGGTCATTAGTTGGGTAGTTATTAGTTAGGTAGTTGGGTACAGTAGTTTTGGCCGGTGAATGACTAATTTTGTATCCCAGTTTTCCCTTTCCCTGACCTCCCTTTGAGCATGGCTATTAATAACTCAAGAATAATATCTACAAAGAAATATTTTGATATAAAGTATATACTACTATAGATAAAAACTATATATGTACGTATATACTATAGATAAAAAGTGAGTACAAATTCGTATGTAGATAACAAATGACAGCTGTAATCACCACCATGGGCTTATAGCATATATCTATTAGCATATCCTAGCTTATATTATGATGGCTACCTTCTCTCTGCCTGTCCATCTCTAACATACACTGTGGTGCTTCAGAAAGTATATCGTTACATTACCCATTCACAGGAATTATCCCTTCACGCCCAGAGCATTCCTGGGCTAAATAAATTCTAATGTCAGCCATATAATTACGAAAAGTAACTGAATATACCAAATTAGTTAGTGGATAAGGATACTAAACAGGTCTTAGCTATAACATGTTGCTTATATATATTAAAATAGTCTAATGGTACCCAAATTACAATGAAAATTACGTTCGGGTCTCCAGGGGTTAATGGTAGCTACATTTGCAACATAAAAAGCATAGATTTATTGAGTGGCCAGCTCTTTTAAAACCATCCCATCAATGTTATATAGCTGTTATGAGTTAGTATCGGTCACTTTTAATGGCTTACCTCTAACGTTGTATTGAAAGTAAACATAAAATTTCTATATTCTGTTTATTTTGCTGTTGATTCATTGATGTATTTGTTCTTAAGATCAATTATTTCTAGCCTCGTGTTTCCCTTCATTGTTTCAGTAGTCGGTCTGTTAGAGGTCAAAACACTAACAAGGTGTGTAGGCTGCCTAGAAGGGCTTAGAAGCAACTAGGGAACTAACAGTATAGCTTTAACAATGGCCTTGGGATCTGTAGTAGCAATTATATCATAGAAATAATGCTCGCTTTTATGTGTGAGCCTCATGTCTCCTTACAATATAAAGTTTCTCTCTCTCTCTCTCTCTCTCTCTCTCTCTCTCTCTCTCTCTCTGCCCGTCAGGGTGGCAAGGTTGGTAGAGACGTGAGCTCGCAATGTGCAGCGTCCCTGTGCATTCGGTCAGCGGTTCGAGTCCGCCTAGTTCGTGCTGACGTGGCGGCGCTTTGTATAGACAATAACCTTGTAGTTGGTACTTGCAAAGTGTCTAGATAGGATGAAAATCTTATATCTTATCTCTCTCTTCTCTCTCTCTCTCTTCTCTCTCTCTCTCTCTCTCTCTCTCTCTCACCACCACCTAATGTAAGTGGGTAGAACAGTAATGTAGATATGTACACTTGGTAATGGGATAAAAACACAATAAATAGTACTACAGCAGCTATTTCTTATATTTTTTTTTCCTTATAAAGCATCGAGTCCTGCACCAAACGGGGTGTCTCACATGGTGCTCGTATTCGTAGTCACATACCATGATTGCTCGTGGTAATTGCTATGATTTTGTTCCATTTCTACTGTCAAAATTATTCACTTGATCTTGTAGCTGCCATGGAAAGTACTAGAGCAATCCTACAGTACTCCTATTGCAATCACAACAGAGATCTTGTAGCTGCCATGGAAAGTACTAGAGCAATCCTACAGTACTCCTATTGCAATCACAACAGAGATCTTGTAGCTGCCATGGAAAGTACTAGAGCAATCATACAGTACTCCTATTGCAATCACAACAGAGATCTTGTAGCTGCCATGGAAAGTACTAGAGCAATCCTACAGTACTCCTATTGCAATCACAACAGAGATCTTGTAGCTGCCATGGAAAGTACTAGAGCAATCATACAGTACTCCTATTGCAATCACAACAGAGATCTTGTAGCTGCCATGGAAAGTACTAGAGCAATCCTACAGTACTCCTATTGCAATCACAACAGAGATCTTGTAGCTGCCATGGAAAGTACTAGAGCAATCCTACAGTACTCCTATTGCAATCACAACAGAGATCTTGTAGCTGCCATGGAAAGTACTAGAGCAATCCTACAGTACTCCTATTGCAATCACAACAGAGATCTTGTAGCTGCCATGGAAAGTACTAGCAATCATACAGTACTCCTATTGCAATCACAACAGAGATCTTGTAGCTGCCATGGAAAGTACTAGAGCAATCCTACAGTACTCCTATTGCAATCACAACAGAGCTGGCATGACATATTGATTTAATTAGGACAAGACAAAAAGTGAACAATGGCCACGTACAATGATGGTATGTGACTACGAATACGGGCATGTTTCTCACCCGACACCAAGTACAATTTGGATGCCTGGCTGGCTAATATACCAGACCCACCGCCAACACCAGGCTACACCAGCTCCAACTCAAACAGTCTCCTGCACTGGATCAAGGAGGAGAGAGAGCTGTCAGCTGTCTGGTTACAGTGGAGATCCATCTCAGCTGCGTCGATAACTGACAAAATTCTTCAAAGGTATCAAAGGTAAGGTACCATGTATCAGTGCATTTTTTAACATGCTAACTGGGCGACCAAAATGTCTCCCAGTGATGGAAAACTGTCGCCCAGTAAGAATAATGTTAAGCTACTGGGCGACAAGATATTTGTTCATAAAATCCTTCCTGGATACAATGGTTCATCTTATCTGTGTGTGTTAGATCCAGAAGTGCACTCTTATTACTGCATAGGATCTTTATTTATACATAACATACAAAAGGGTGAAGTTGATGTAGCCAAAAAACTATTTTAACAGGTAGGCCTTTACCTTTCTGGCTATCCAAAGAATGTCGCCCAGTAAGAGTTGCTTAAAAAATGCACTGCCATGTATACTTAACCTCTTCACGCCCAGATCTTTCCTTTGCTGTATAAAATCGTCTGTTAGCCATAAAACGAAAAGTAACTAATAAACCAAATTAACTACCTAGTGGATAAGGATACTAAACAGGTCATATCTATAAAATATTACTTATATATTCACTAAAAATCGTCTAATGGTACACAAATTACAATGGAAATTACGTTCTGGGTCTCAAGGGGTTAAGGGATAATGAACTAATAAGCATGTAATTATAGATGGTACTACTGTCTTTTTTAACGAGGTGAAAAATCCTGCCCCCTTGCTGCTTACTGACTGATATTTGATGCCAGGAGAAGGGAATACTACGCTTCTTAATTTCAGTTGTATTTCATCATAGTTAACCATAGTATCAGATAAGCAGAGGCATACTTTTAAGCTTGAGACCTTAAGATAGAATGGAATTTTCGCCTCGTCAAAGAAAATAGACTATAGTGATAGCTGTATGAGTCTAGACGTGCCGTAGATAACACTAAAGTCGCCAGGACAAAGTTTCTTTTAGTTACAGACGTGTGGTGGCGTTAATACTTATATTTCTACATCCATGATTTCAGGACAGTTAAAAGGGGCTATCTGGTAGGGGGAAGGGGAAAGCATAGGGGGAAAGGGTACGGTAGCATGAGATCATTAATGTTTAACTACCGTAGATAACACTATAGTCGCCAGTCACTTGCCACTGCACTAATGTCGCCAGGCACAATATATTACGAATTTTAGCATCACTACAGACTTTTATGTGCCACTGAAGACGCATGCACAGTAGTTTATATTATGTACATCACACTGCATGTCTTCAGTGGCACATATAAGTCTGTAGTGATGATAAAATTCGAAATATATATTGCCTGGCGACATTAGTGCAGTGGCAAGTGACTGGCGACTATAGTGTTATCTACGGTACCACGTGTAGGTCTCCCAGCCTCTTGTATTTATATTTGTGAACCAGTTTCTCCCTATTTCGTGCCATGTGACCTCTGATGTCTGGCACATTTCCTACTTTTTGGCATTAAATCAATCAATCCCTATTTCTTTATTGAATCTACGTTTTATCAGTTCGAATCCGTTACTTCTTGTTCTACGCAATCATTGAACACCCTATTTGTGAGCCAGTTTCTCCCTATTTCTTGTTTAAATCTACGTTTTTATAGTCTGAATGAAACAAGCTAGCCTTACAATGAGCCTAAGGTCATAAACTGCATGCGAATCGGCCTTAAATTGACCCAAAACTACTTCAAACACGCTTTTCAAGGTTCAAAAATTCCCGCGGAAGTAGTCACAACAAAGGGCGATAACTTTCAAGGTTACACAATGAAGAACCATTTTCCTCATACCTCATTTGATCTATCGCTGCCTAGAATAGTTATCTAAGTCTATAATTGTGTTAATGATTATTTTAGGGCAGTAAATAAGCACTTGTAGGGTACCGGTAGGCGATATTACGATAAATGGACAATTGGCCACATGTGCTCGCCCCTCATAGCGCCTCTTGGTCCAGCCTACAATGGTGGCCCGCGGCTATTTCTTCATCTTAACTTTATTAGTGTTTTAACGCCGTGCGCATCACTTCTGCGTATGTGACGGGATCTTTAAGTGCTCTAGAACCAAGGAGTATGCACAGGAAGGCGGCGTACATAAGGTAAGGCAAGTTATTGGTGATTTAAAAATTGACGCTTGGACGGACGGCATTTTGGGTTTTACATTTTGGGCCGCGTGATTTTTTTTTTTTTTTTGCCTTATTTAACTCATGAAATAATGTGTTGTTATAAGCCTAGTGCATGGTTACCGTGTCACTATTACCTGGGTACTTGTATCAGGCAGAGATTTACCTCATTTGCCTCTATTTAGGAAGATTTGTACCTGACATTATTTCGGAAGATTTTTAACCCGATTTATCTAAATTTAGGAATATTTTTTACCCGATTTACCTGTATATCGAAAAATTAAAAACCTGATTTACCTGTATTTAGAAAGATTTTTAACCTGAATTACCAGTATTTATAATTTGTTTTAACCTGATTTACCTGTATTTAGCAAAAAATTTACTTCTATATAGGAAGATAAGCTGATATATAATGAGCCGAGATAAAATAAGCCGAGCTATACTAGCCAGTAAGCCGAGCCAGTAATACGCCACACTCATTACTTAAGGCGTTTTCTGCGGGGATCCTGATTGTAACCGAAAAATGTTCGGTTGCTCAAATTTCGATCCCTGTTCAACCATCCAGGGAAGATGATTGGCCCGACCCGCAATCAGTTGTTGTTGTTGTTGTGACCGTTTGCAACCGAAAATTTTCCGATTGCAACCAAAAATCCCCCGCAGAAAACGCCTTTACATGTATAATTATTTAATCATCCGATAATAATAATAATAATAATAATAATAATAATAATAATAATGAAAATTTACTTTGACTTGCAAGATTTTCAGAATTAAGTTTGATTTTTTCGCTTAATATGTGATATTTTTCCTAATGGAGATAATTTTTTTGGTGTGTGTGTGTGTGTGTCTCAGCCAGCTAACATCAGAGAGCTTCTACGAGAGGTGTCACTCGGGTGATTTAACATGGCGCGCCATTTTGAATTCATGGACGGCAGCGATCCTAGCGGCAGCAGGGTAACTGACAGTCGGTCGTGCAGAACGAGGGGGAATCTCATCTCCTTTTGGTGATGATGGGGTGATAATGGAAGGTGGGAGAGAGGGAAGGAAGGAGATATGAGAGAAGGAAAGGAGGAATAAGGAGTAAGGAAGAAATTGGAGGGATGAAGAGTCAGAAGAGGAACTGACGAGGAAAGAAATAAGGAATCAAAGAAGGGAAGGAATTCCTCCACTCACGCGTTACCTAGGTATGTGCATATTCTCCGATTTCACGCTTGACAACTTTGTCAACATTTCAGCTCGGCCCCGTTTTCTTTTCATCGAAATTGGCAAAATTTAGCGCAAAAGTTGTGTTGTGAACCCCCTAAGAAATCAGTTTTTTGTGTGTTTTCCTGTGATTGCACGAGCTTACACATGATTTGATGACGTAGTACACACATTGACCCCTCAACTCGTTGCAGAAACAATTCTCGAAAATTCTCGGAACATTTCTGAAATCACGTACATTCCGCGGAAATGGAGATGTGTTTCGTGACAGGTCGCCAAAACGCTCGTCAATTTTGCTGAAGGCGAGTGAAATTAATCTTGAAACTAATAAAATAAGTTTCTTTAGTTATTTGTCCGTCTATATGTCGAATTTGATAAGTTTTTATCGAGTAGCAACAATTTTATCAGGCTATCTGTAATCGATGTCAATGCACTGTTTTTCATTTCGTTGTTCGTTCGTTCTGTTTGTTTGTTTGGTAATTATGGAGGAGAGTTTCACGTTCGTTTTCAGAGACACCAACTACTTTTTCTTGGCCTACAATAGGTGCTTGTTCTAATGGTGCTAGTTTTATTTTGCGCAAACCAAAAAAAAAAAAAAAAAAAAAAAAATGAAAAAAAAAAAAAGAAAAAAAAAATGAAACCTAACCTAACCTTATATGTTTTAATGAAACCTAACCTAACCTGAGTGTTCTTGGCTGAGTGTTCATTATGCCAAATTTTTATCGGTCACAATAATCCTATTGTTTTATAAGACAAAAATATGCCCAAAAGGCGAACTTCTATTTGATGTAGCTTTCTTATTTTAGGTCCTAGGAGGGTCATCTTGGTGTCATTGGAAAGTTTGTTTCAAGACCTTTCCACTGATATCTCTTGCAATAGCATTTAACAATTTTGAATTTTTTTCCCACATAGCTACGTTACCCATCTTCCCCCACCCATTCACTCACCCATTACCCCACACGCGTTACCCATCTTCCCACCACTCACTCACCCATTCCATCACCCCACCCATTCACTCACCCATTACCCATCACCCCACACCCATTCACTCACCCATTACCCATCACCCACACTCATTCACTCCCCATACCCCCACCCATTCACTCACCCATTACCCATCACCCCGACCATCACTCACCCATCACCCCCACCATTCACTCACCCATTACCCATCACCCCGGACCCATTCACTCACCATTACCTCCACCCATTCACTCACCCATTACCCATCACCCCGGACCCATTCACTCACCCATTACCTCCACCCATTCACTCACCCATTACCCATCACCCCGGACCCATTCACTCACCCATTACCTCCACCCATTCACTCACCCATTACCCATCACCCCGGACCCATTCACTCACCCATTACCCATCACACCACACCCATTCACTCACCCATCACCCCACACCCATTCACTCACCCATCACCCCACACCCATTCACTCACCCATTACCCATCACCCCACACGCATTCACTCACCCATCACCCCCACCCATTCATTCACCCATTACCCATCACCCCGAACCCATTCACTCAACCATTACCCATCACACCACACCCATTCACTCACCCATTACCCATCACCCCACACCCCACACACATGGAACATTGCACTTTTTGATCTTGTTATTGGGCAAGATGTGTGAAATAAACTAGTGAATAAATTAAATGTCAAAAATTCTATTTTGTGAATTTGAAATTCATCAATAAAACATGGTGTGTAGTTAAAGATTGTGATCAATACAATTTCCTGTACAGAAAGAATATAACTGTATCAAAAGTATGGGTGGGGGGTGATGGGTGATGGGGGGGGGTGATGAGTAATGGAAGGGGTGTGATGGGTGGGGGGTGATGAGTAATGGGTGGGGGGTGATGGGTGATGGGTGGGGGATGATGGGTAATGGGTAAATCGTAACTGGCACAACGATGGTAAGTGAGTGAATGGGTGATGGGTGAGTTAGGGAGATTAAAGTTTTTTTTTATTTATTTTTTTTTTATTTTTTTTTACGATGCGAAAATTCCATTCTATTTTAAGGTCTCATGCTTAGAATGATGCCCATGTTTGCCTGATATTATGGCTAACTATGATAGAATACAACTGAAATTTAGAAGAAGCGTAGTATTACCTTCTCCTGGCATCAAATATCAGTCAGTAAGTAGCAAGAGGTCAAGATTTTTCACGTCGTAAAAAACAACAGCGTATATATATATATATATATAGTGAGTGAGAGGAAATCGGTGACTGTGTTCTTTAATGCTGATTGCCACACATGTAGCCATTCCTCTGTTGTTGGTTTTGCCTTTTATATTACGTATGTTCTCTTGTTCTTATCCTAACCTAATTCTGGATGGGTGTGGGGTGATGGGTAATGGGTGAGTGAATGGGTGTGGTGTGATGGGTAATGGGTGAGTGAATGGGTCCGGGGTGATGGGTAATGGGTGAGTGAATGGGTGGGGGTGATGGGTGAGTGAATGGGTGTGGGGTGATGGCTAATGGGTGAGTGAATGGGTGTGGGGTGATGGGTAATGGGTGAGTGAGTGGGTGGGGGAAGATGGGTAACGCGTGTGGGGTAATGGGTGAGTGAATGGGTGGGGGAAGATGGGTAACGCGTGAGTGGAGGAATTCCTTCCCTTCTTTGATTCCTTATTTCTTTCCTCGTCAGTTCCTCTTCTGACTCTTCATCCCTCCAATTTCTTCCTTACTCCTTATTCCTCCTTTCCTTCTCTCATATCTCCTTCCTTCCCTCTCTCCCACCTTCCATTATCACCCCATCATCACCAAAAGGAGATGAGATTCCCCCTCGTTCTGCACGAGCGACTGTCAGAGGCCCCTCTGCCGCTAGGATCGCTGCCGTCCATGAATTCAAAATGGCGCGGCCGGAGTGACACCTCTCGGTAGAAGCTCTCTGCTAACATCACACTCCGGCGTATAATAGCGGTGATTTATAACTAAGTGTATTGTATGTGCATGCGTTATTTTGGTATGGTTTAACCCCTTCACGCCCAGATCTTTCCTTTGCTATATAAAATTGTCTGTTGTCGAGCCATAAAATTACGAAAAGTAACTGAATATACCAAATTAGTTACCGTAGATAACAGTCAAGTTGCCACCTGCAGTCATGCCGCCAGGCGCCATATATTACGAATTATAGCATTACTACTGATTTTTATGTGCCACTGAAGATGATACACAGTAGTTTATATCATGACTGTATAATCTACCCTGTTTCAGCGTTGTTTTATGCTTTGTAGCTGCAAGTATAGACGGTTTCAAATTTCACTACGCGTTTTTTTTTCGGGCGACGACGACAGTGGTACGACACTCCTTATGTAAATAAACACTAGATGGCGACTCTATTGTTGGTAGCCACTTTGTAGATATTTTTGTAATTTGTTCATTTATAGCCATAATATGACACAGACGAAGACACAAAATGACACAGACTCTCCAGATAGCCCCTTCTAACTTTCCTGAAATCATGGATGTAGAAATGTAAGTATTAACGCCACCACACGGCTGTAAACAGAAAAAAAAGTTGTCCTGGCGACTTTACTGTTATCTACGGTAGTCGGCGAGGATACTAAACAGGTCATAGCTATAAAATATTGCTTATAGTCACTAAAAATCGTCTAATGGTACCCAAATTACAATGGAAATTACGTTCTGGGTCTCAAGGGGTTAAGTGGTGTTAAGTGACAGATTGAGACAGTGTTGTGCTTGGACCTTTAAATATGACGTAATGTGTGTGTGTGTGTGTGTGTGTGTGTGTGTGTGTGTGTGTGTGTGTCAGCCAGCTAAACATGCCGTAAGTGTGTATTGAATGTGCATGCGTTATATATCTATGTGTTAAGTGGTGTTAAGTGACTGATTGAGACCCAGTGTTGTGCCTGGACCTTTAAATATGACGTACAGCATCACGGGTGTGTGACAGTGTGCGTAACTTTAGTGAGCAGAGAAGTGTGTGTGTGTAGTCAGTCCTTGCGTAGTGGTGTATAGCTGGCGTATCCTTGCTTGTAGGACTCCTGAAGGACCCCTGAAGGATACGCTCTTGCTTATACAACCCCTGAAGGAAGATTTGTCCCTGAAGCTTGCGTATCCTTGCCTGTAGGACCCCTGTAGGACCCCTGAAGGAAGTTTGTCCCTGAAGCGTGCGTATTTTTGGTTGTAAGACCCCTGAAGGACCCCTGAAGGAAGACTGGTCCCTGGGGCTGGCGTATCCTTGCTTGTAGGACCCCTGAAGGATACGCTCTTGGCTATAGGACCCCTGAAGGAAGACTGGTCCCTGGGGCTGGCGTATCCTTGCTTGTAGGACCGCTGAAGGATACGCTTTTGGCTATAGGATCCCTGAAGGAAGACTGGTCCCTGGGGCTGGCGTATCCTTGCTTGTAGGACCCCTGAAGGAAGACTGGTCCCTGGGGCTGGCGTATCCTTGCTTGTAGGACCCCTGAAGGATACGCTCTTGGCTATAGGACCCCTGTAGGAAGACTATGTCCCTGAAACTGGCGTATCCTTGCTTGGAGGACCCCTGTAGGAAGATTTGTGTCCCTGAAGCTTTCGTATCTTTGCTTGTAGGACCCCTGAAGGAAGACTGGTCCCTGGCGCTGGCGTATCCTTGCCTATAGGAACCCTGTAGGACCCCTGTAGGACCCCTGCAGGAAGACTTGTCCCTGGCGTGGTTGGTGGGTCGTATCCGTGGTGACAAGTAAGTGCCATTGTACATGTCTGTGGGTGCCATGCTGATGATGTCAGGTGGGTTTTTGGGTTCCCAAAAAATCCTGCCCCCTTGCTGCTTACTGACTGATATTTGATGCCAGGAGAAGGGAATACTACGCTTCTTACTTTCAGCTATAATTTATCATAGTTAACCCTATTATCAGGTAAACGTAGGCATCATTTTAAGCACGAGACCTTAAGATAGAATGGAATTTTTGTCTCATTAAAAAAAATAGACTAGTATATTCTTTTTATTCTGAATAATTTTTTCAATCATAATCATTTACATTTTTCTATTATATCCTCATTATTTATTATTAATATTATTATTATTATTATTATTATTATTATTATTATTATTATTATTATTATTATTATTATATTATTATTATTATTACTATTTATCATTATTATGTCTTCAAGTCACCATTCACAATCTATCCACACTTCTTTCAGCAGTGCAGGGATAAGAACATGAGAGCATAAGGAAGCTACAAGAGGCCGGGAGAGCTACACGTGGTAGTTCCTGTTACTTAACACTACCTACATCCACCTTGCATCCCCATCCATGAAATTATCCAGCCTCCTTTTAAAACTCCCTATTGACCCCGCACTAACTACCTGACATCTGGGAGGCAGCGAGAACAAGGCAGCAAGTCGTCAATGGCGGGACGTGGGAGCGACCATACTACTGACGGAGGGAATAAGAACATTGGAACAGAGGAATATAAGGAAGCTACAAGAGGCCGGGAGACCTACACGAGGTAGTTCCTGTTACTTAACCCCTTGAGACCCAGAACGTAATTTCCATTGTAATTTGGGTGCCATTAGACGAATTTTAGTGACTATAAGCAGTATTGTATAGATATGACCTGTTTAGTATCCTTGTCCATCAGCTAACTTAGTATATTGAGTTACTTTTCGTAATTTTATGGCTAACAACGGACAATTTTTTATAGCCAAGGAAAGATCTGGGCGTGAAGGGGTTACCACTACCTACATCCACCTGGCATCCCCATCCATGAAGCTGTCCAGCCGCCTTTTAAAGCTGCCCTAAAGGATGTCAGGTATTGTCCCTACTCTTATGTAAAAATTCAGCATTATACCTTTGTCTCCATAGTTTTGTTACGTTATTAGAGGCAGTATATGCCTTATGCCTTTTATCCTGAAGCATTATTTTGTTCATATATTCATTTTTATCTTTATGTGGAAAATAAGATTCCTTGTCATTATATATATTTTTTTCTCCATCGTTTTATTAAGTTATTAGTCAGTATGTTCCTTTTATCCTGATTCATTATTCTCCATGATATTCATTTCTTTCTTTCTTTGTGTGTGCACAGAGCTGGCCTTGGAGTGGGACGAGTGGGTGGCATTCCTCCGCTTCCGTTCCACCGGGGTATCTGCGAGGAAAAGAAGATGCAGACTAGCGGAGGAGAGGTAAGGCTTTGAAGTGGATAAAGGCATATAATAAAGGCGATGTAGGAAAAGTTCTTACGGCTATTATCCAGGGTAGAAGAAGAAGTCACGGATTCAAGCTGGAAAAGCGTAGAATTAAAACAGAAATAGGGAAAAACTGGTTCGCAAATAGGGTGGTGAATGATTGGAATGGACTCAGTAGACAGGTAGTTAGTGCAGAGTCATTAGAGAGCTTTAAAGGGAGGCTGGGTACATTCATGGATCGGTTTCAAAGGCTGAAAGGTGGATGTAGGTAGTGTAGGATGTAGAGGTAAGGTGCCACAGATTGCAAGTTAGATGTTAACAGTTAACCCCTTGAGGCCCAGAACGTTATTTCCAATGTAATTTAGGTACGCCATTAGATTATTTTAATGACTATAAGCAATATTTTATAGATATAACCTGTTTAGTATCCTTGTCCACTAGCTAATGTGGTATATTCAGTGACTTTTTGTAATTTTATGGCTAACAGACAATTTTATATAGCAAAGGAAAGATCTGGGCGTGAAGGGGTTAAGAGTGCTAATGTTGCAAAAGTTTATAGAGAGAAAGTTAGAGGGCGTATGAAGACAGCTGGAGTGGTCACCGTGAAGGGCTTTTGACCTGGGGACATTTGTGGTGTCCTCCCCAGCCAGGAACTACCAGCCTGGGGTTATTAGCTGCTTTGTTTTAACCCCTTGAGACCCAGAATATAATTTCAATTGTAATTTAGGTTACTACTACTAATACTACTGCTACTTTTACTCCTACTACTACTACTACTACTACTTCTACTACTACTATTACTACTACTACTACTACTACTACTACTACTACTACTACTACTACTACTACTACTACTACTACTACTATTACTACTAAGACTACTACTAGCTAATACTACTTTTACTACTATTACTACTACTACAACTATTATTACTATTTCTTGCTTTAACTACTACTACTACTTCAACCCTTTGAGACTCAGAACGTAATTTCCTTTGTAATTTGGGTACCATTAGACGATTTCTAGTTAGACGTGTGTGTGTCTGTGTGTGTGTGTGTGTGGTCATTTTGGTCGCCTCGTCGGAGTGGAGAGACGGAGGAGGGGGGAGAGAGAGAGAGAGAGAGAGAGAGAGAGAGAGAGAGAGAGAGAGAGAGAGAGAGAGAGAGAGAGAGAGAGAGAGAGAGAGAGAGAAGGAAAATACAGAGGTAGAAATTCAGTGAAGGGAAAGAAATTGCAGAAGAGAGACGATTAGACGACTATAAGCAGTACTTTATAGCTATGACCTGTTTAGTATCCTTGTCCACTAACTAATGTGGTATATTAAGTTACTTTTCATAATTTTATGGCTGAAAACATACAATTTTATATAGCCAAGGAAAGATCTGGGCGTGAAGGCGTTAATACTCTTAATACATGTGATGTTTATTGACAAAAACACAGCCATACACAAAAACACATGATACAAAGGTACTTTTAGCATAGCACCTTCTATACAAAATCAGTGTTTATCATGTACAATACAAAGTTCTATGCTATGGTTTAAATTATGAGAATATTTGCAGCCTGGCTCCAGTGCAGCAGCTTCATGAAGGCACAGCTGCACAACACAACTGCTGCTGACGTCTACAGCTTCAAGGAGAGGTGATGTGTTGATTACCTTTCTCAGTCTGCAGGAGGGTTTATAGTTATTTTTTTTATCGAGGCAAAAAATCCTGACCCCTTGCTACGTCCTAACTGATATTTGATGCCAGGAGAAGGGAATACTACGCTTCTTCTTAATTTCAACTGTATTTTATCATAGTTAACCATAGTATCAGGTAAACATAGGCATCATTTTAAGCATGAGACCTTAAGATAACATGAAATTTTTGCCTTAAAAAAAAAAAAAACTATAGTTATGTGTTGAGCTGTTCGTCATTCCCACGCTGAGAGGGTACAAGCCACACAAACAAACACACACAACTATTACCACTCCCTTCACATACTCTTTTCATTTCCTTCCTAAAAAACACACTCTTTATACTCCCACAACTATTACCACTCCCTTCCACACACTCTTGTCCTTCCTCAAAACACATTATTATTATTATTGATATCATTACTACCACCATCATTACTACTACTACTACTACTACTACTACTACTACTACTACTACTTCTACTACTACTATTACTACTACTACTACTACTACTGCTGCTGCTGCTGCTATTACTACTACTACTACCACCATTACTACTACTACTACTACTGCTGGTATTACTACTACTACCATTACTACTACTACCACCATTACTACTACTACCACCACCATACAAGCCACACAAGCGTTGTTAGGGGCTAGGCATACAGGCTGGGCTCAAAGTACACAGGCTTGTACTTCACGATGTCCACCCGTATGTCTCTCTATGTCGTGTATGTCCACTTTTTGAACCACTTTCCCGTTTACTCTTCCACTCTTCTCCCTTGTGTCGTGGTGATGTTATTCTGAACCACTGCGCCACACTGCAGGGCCCGATCAAGAGCTGTGGGGGCCCCGGGGCTCAGCTTTTGTGGGGGCCCTATATTCGCACGAAAATTAAGCACTTTTGTGGGTATTTTGAGGCCTATGTTTGGCAAAGAACTATTAATGCATAGACTGGTATTCAGAGATAAAGGATGAAACAGAGACAGGCAAATATGTTTTGGTTTTGTAACTTGCCAATGTTTTTAATATTACTGCTTAAAGCTAATATACATATGGTGGGGGCCCTTTTGGTGGGGGCCCTGGGGCTTGAGCCCCGGTAGCCCCCCCCTTAATCCGGCCCTGCCACACTGATATACTCGCCTGTCTGTCATCGGTCGTCGGTCGTCTCGGTACTTTCATTGCATTACAAGTACAATTACGTACTGCAGAATTTTTCATAAGAACATAAGAACATAATAAAATAAGGAAGCTACAAGAGGCCGTGAGACCTACACGTGGTAGTTCCTGTTACTTAACACTACCTACATCCACCTTTCATCCCCATCCATGAATTTATCCAGCCTCCTTTTAAAGCTCCCTAATGACTCCGCACTAACCACCTGTCTACTGAGTCCATGCCAATCATTCACCACCCTATTTGTGAACCAGTTTTTCCCTATTTCTTTTTTAAATTACGCTTTTCCAGCTTGAATCCGTTACTTCATGTTCTACCCTGGTTAATAGCCGTGAGAACTTTTCCTACATCGCCTTTGTTGTATCCCTTTATCCACTTAAAAACTTCAAGCAAAACTTACACTTATTATTATTATTATAGATAGAGAGATTTACCTGTCCTTTGGTAAATCTATTTTAGGCAGGTAGAGAGATTGGTAAGTTTTTTAGGGAAACATAGAGGTGGTAAGTTTTTTAGGGAGTAATTAGAGTGGTAAGTTTTTTAGGGAAACAGAGTGTGGTAAGTTTTTTAGGGAGTAATTAGAGTGGTAAGTTTTTTAGGGAAACAGAGTGTGGTAAGTTTTTTAAGATAAGTGATTTGGGGATAAGTGGATAAGTGGATCAAGAGATTTAATAAAGGCGAGGTAGGAAAAGTTCTCACGGCTATTAACCAGGGTAGAACAAGAAGTAATGGATTCAAGCTGGAAAAGCGTAGATTTGAAAAAGAAATGGAAAAACTGGTTCACGAATAGGGTGGTGAATGATTGGCATGGACTCAGTAGACAGGTAGTTAGTGCGGAGTCATTAGGGAGCTTTAAAAGGAGGCTGGATAAATTCATGGATGGGTATGAAAGGTGGATGTAGGTAGTGTTAAGTAACAGGAACCACATACCACGTGTAGGTCTCACGGCATCTTGTAGCTTCCTTATGTTCTGATGTTCTTATGTTCTTTTATTATGATTTTAATTCTGATTTAATCGGATTACACTCGACTACATTTTCTGGATCTCGTATTGCCTCCTACTGTACTTGTTGATTTAATGGTAATTGTAGTGTCAGCCATTCAGCAATAGAGCGTCACCAGCATAACACTGACCAGCCCCGCGCCTCCCAACGGGGCCTTCTCAGCGCCTGCATAACATTCTGCACTACTTGTACTTCTACATGAGTACTACTTCCACCAGTACTTGTAATTGTACATGAGTACAAGTAATCGAGGGATGATGGAGAGAGAGAGAGAGAGAGAGAGAGAGAGAGAGAGAGAGAGAGAGAGATTTTGCATTAATAACAGGCAGGGCGAGATGATGTGTGTGTGTAATCGCTACATCTCTCTCTCTCTCTCTCTCTCTCTCTCTCTCTCTCTCTCTCTCTCTCTCTCTCTCTCTCTCTCTCTCTCTCTCTCTCTCTCTCTCTCTTTCTGTACAAATATCTGGAGCCAGTCGACCTGTCTTCCTCAAGCCTTGAAGCAACCACATTCCTTCCCTTTTCTCCCTAAACTCCTACTAACATAGACGTTGTGATAGCCTCTATGTATATATATTCATAACAACATAAGTAAATAAGGAAGCTACAAGAGGCTGGGAGACCTACACGTGGTAGTT
>JACEEZ010025238.1:1377081-1382081 GCA_016584305.1 Chionoecetes opilio | reverse complement strand
CCTACACCCCTACACACCCTACCTACACCCCTACACAGTGACACACCCTACCTACACCCCAACACACTACCTACACCCCAACACACCCTACCTACACCCCTACACACCCTACCTACACCCAACACACGCTACCTACACCCCAACACACCCTACCTACACCCCAACACACCCTACCTACACCCCAACACACGCTACCTACACCCAACCACCCTACCTACACCCCAACACAACCCCTACCTACACCCTACACACCCTACCTACACCCCTACACGGTGACCACCCTACCTACACCCCAACACACTACCTACACCCAACACACCCTACCTACACCCCACACACCCTACCTACACTCCAACACACCACCTAACCAACCCCAACACACCCTACCTACACCCCAACAACACCTACCTACACCCCAACACACCCTACCTACACTCCAACACACCCTACCTACACCCCCACACACAACCCTACCTACACCCCAACACACTCTACCTACACCCCAACACACCCTACCTACAACACACCCCAACACACCCTATCTACACCCCAACACACCCTACCTACACCCCAACACACCCTACCTACACCCCAACACACCCAACCTACACCCCAACACAACACCCTAACCACCTACACCCCAACACACACTACCTACACCCCAACACACACTACCTACACCCCAACACAGTGACACACCCCTACCTACACCCCAACCACCCTACCTACACCCCAACACACTACCTACACCCCAACACACCCTACCTACACCCCAACACACCCTACCTACACCCCAACACACCCTACCTACACCCCAACACACACTACCTACCAACCCCACACAGTGACACACCCTACCTACACCCCAACACACCCTACCTACACCCCCAACACACTACCTACACCCCAACACAGTGACACACCCTACCTACACCCCAACACACCCTACCTACACCCCAACACACCCCACTACCTACACCCCAACACACTACCTACACCCCAACACACCCTACCTACACCCAACACAACCCTACCTACACCCCAACACAGCAAACCCTACCTACACCCCAACACATCCTACCTACACCCCAACACACCCTACCTACACCCCAACACCACCCTACCTACACCCCAACGCACCTGCACCCCAACGCACCTACACCCCAACACACCCTACCAACACCCGAACACCCCAACACACCCTACCAACACCCGAACACCCCAACACACCCTACCAACACCCGAACACCCCAACACACCCTACCAACACCCGAACACACCCTACCTACACCCCAACACACCCTACCTACACCCCAACACACCCTACCTACACCCCAACACACCCTACCAACACCCCAACACACCCTACCAACACCCCAACACCCCAACACACCCTACCTACACCCCTACACCCAAACACACCCTACCTACACCCCTACACCCCAACACACCCTACCAACACCCCAACACACTCTACCTACACCCCAACGCCGGGGGTTTGGATGGGAAGGTCGTGCGTCTGACAGCCTCCCAGCGGTGCCTCGGAAGGGAAAGCGTTGTCGTACCGTGGGATGTAGCGCTCACTCAACACTGTAAGGAACTTGATGGGTCCAGAAAGGCACGTGTAGCTGGTGAGCTCGGTTGGTTGTGTGACGGTGTGACGTGACTACAGACCCGTCAATGACTATAACAGTGATGGTGATGGCTGTACTAAGTGTAACAGTAACATATACCTAAAGTGGTAAGATTATACTATGCGTAACAGTTGCATATTCTAGCAAAAAGTGCTGAGGTTATACCAGTCTTAGAACTTGCTGGATAAGAAAGATATCAAAAGAACATAGAGCGAAATATAACGGAACAGTTCCATATACGTAACATTAAAAGCGTAACAGTTGCATATTATAAAAAAAAGTGCTGAGGTTATACCAGTCAGAGAGAACTTGCTTGATAAGAAAGATATCACGAAATACCTTAATTAATTTCACTTGTCATTTCAGTCATTGTATAGAAAAATAATTTTGTGATGCGGTGTTAGTAGTGTTAATTTGCGGATAATTTTAGTGTGGTTGAGGCATTTGGTGTTAGTTTGAGGGTGTTAGATTATCACGAAATACCTTTTATTTTTATTTTAAGTTGTAATTTCATTCTGTTTAGGAAAGAAATAATGTAAATGAGGTGTTTATATTAATTTGTTGAACATTTTATTGGTGTTGTTAAGGCATTTGGTGTTAGCGTGAGGGTGTTAGCGTCAGGGTGTTAGTGTTAGGGTGTTAGCGTGAGGGTGTTAGTGTTAGGGTGTTAGCGTTAGGGTGTTAGTGTGTTAGTGTCAGGGTGTTAGCGTGAGGGTGTTAGTGTTAGGGTGTTAACGTTAGGGTGTTAGTGTGAGGGTGTTAGCGTGAGGGTGTTAGTGTGAGGGTGTTAGTGTCAGGGTGTTAGTGTCAGGGTGTTAGTGTCAGGGTGTTAGCGTGAGGGTGTCAGTGTTAGGGTGTTAGCGTGAGGGTGTTAGTGTGAGGGTGTTAGTGTGAGGGTGTTAGCGTGAGGGTGTTAGTGTGAGGGTGTTAGTGTCAGGGTGTTAGTGTCAGGGTGTTAGTGTTAGGGTGTTAGCGTGAGGGTGTTAGTGTTAGGGTGTTAGTGTTAGGGTGTTAGCGTGAAGGTATTAGCGTGAGGGTGTTAGCGTGAGGGTGTTAGTGTCAGGGTGTTAGCATGAGGGTTTTAGTGTCAGGGTGTTAGTGTTAGGGTGTTAGTGTTAGGGTGTTAGCGTGAAGGTATTAGCGTGAGGGTGTTAGCGTGAGGGTGTTAGTGTCAGGGTGTTAGTGTTAGGGTGTTAGCGTCAGGGTGTTAGTATCAGGGTGTTACTGTTAGTGTTAGGGTGTTAGCGTGAGGGTGTTAGTGTTAGGGTGTTAGTGTGAGGGTGTTAGCGTGAGGGTGTTAGTGTGAGGGTGTTAGTGTTAGGGTGTTAGCGTGAGGGTGTTAGCGTGAGGGTGTTAGTGTTAGGGTGTTAGCGTCAGGGTGTTAGTATCAGGGTGTTACTGTTAGTGTTAGGGTGTTAGCGTGAGGGTGTTAGTGTTAGGGTGTTAGTGTGAGGGTGTTAGCGTGAGGGTGTTAGTGTCAGGGTGTTAGCGTGAGGGTGTTAGTGTTAGGGTGTTAGCGTGAGGGTGTTAGTGTCAGGGTGTTAGCCTGAGGGTGTTAGTGTGAGGGTGTTAGCGTGATGGTGTTAGCGTGAGGGTGTTAGTGTCAGGGTGTTTAGTGTTAGTGTTAGCGTGAGGGTGTTAGGTGAGGTTGTTAGTGTTAGCGTGTTAGCGTGAGGGTGTTAGTGTTAGGGTGTTAGCGTTAGGGTGTTAGTTGTGTTTAGTGTTAGGGTGTTAGCGTGAGGGGTTAGTGTTAGGGTGTTAGTGTGAGGGTGTTAGTTTTAGGGTGTTAGTGTTAGGGTGTTAGTGTTAGGGTGTTAGCGTGAGGGTGTTAGTGTTAGGGTGTTAGTGTTAGAGTGTTAGCGTTAGGGTGTTAGCGTGAGGGTGTTAGTGTCAGGGTGTTAGTGTTAGGGTGTTAGCGTGAGGGTGTTAGTGTTAGGGTGTTAGCGTGAGGGTGTTAGTGTTAGGGTGTTAGTGTTAGGGTGTTAGTGTCAGGGTGTTAGCGTCTGGGTGTTAGTGTTAGGGTGTTAGCGTGAGGGTGTTAGTGTTAGGGTGTTAGCGTGAGGGTGTTAGTGTTAGGGTGTTAGTGTTAGGGTGTTAGCGTCTGGGTGTTAGTGTTAGGGTGTTAGTGTGAGGGTGTTAGTGTGAGCGAGTTAGTGTGGGCGAGTTAGTGTTAGGGTGTTAGTGTTAGGGTTTTACTGTTAGGGTGTTAGTGTTAGGGTGTTAGCGTCTGGGTGTTAGTGTTAGGGTGTTAGTGTGAGGGTTTTAGTGTGAGGGTTTTAGTGTTAGGGTATTAGCGTCTGGGTGTTAGTGTGAGCTTGTTAGGATATTAGTGTTAGGGTGTTAGTGACGGCAGGAAGGAGGGTCGTGAGGATAGAGGAGGGGGGGGGGGGCGTGACGGGATGGAAAGGGATAGAAGTGGGAATGAGGATAGGACAGGACTTCACCTCTCCTATAACTGTTCTTTGCCACGTAGAGATAGGATAGGAAGGAAGATAAGATTTTCATCCTATCTAGACACTTTGCAAGTACCAACTACAAGGTTATTGACTATACAAAGCGCCGCCACGTCAGCACGAACTAGGCGGACTCGAACCGCTGACCGAATGCACAGGGACGCTGCTGGATGGGAAGGAAGAACTATATAGGAGTTGTAGGAGTCAGTTATATATCCAGGGCAGAACAAGAAGTCACGGATTCAAGCTGGAAAAAGCGTAGATTAAAAAAGAAATAGGGAAAAACTGGTTCACAAATAGGGTGGTGAATGATTGGCATGGACTCAGTCGTCAGGTGGTTAGTGCGGAGTCATTAGGGAGCTTTAAAAGGAGACTGGATAAATTCATGGATGGGGATGAAAGGTTGGATGTAGGTAGTGTTAAGTAACAGGAACTACTACGTGTAGGTCTCGCGGCCTCTTGTAGCTTCTTTATTTTCTTATGTTCTTATAGTAGACAGTCTATATAGGAGTAAGCACACAGTAAAGTGCAACGCTAGTATTGTCTCCCTGGAAGCAATAATATTTAGTTTTGCCTTAAAAGAAGTATTATATATATAGTCAGGTTAATAATGTGTTAGTATTTAATGCATAGGATAGGCAGTTAGGACTATTATAGGAGAAAAATAACTATTAGTGTAGTGGCACGCTAGTATGGTCTCTGGAAGCAATAGTATTTAGTTTTACTATAAGGAAGAAGTCAGGTTAATATAGTTACAGTAATTAATGCGTCGCTTGTGTCTTGATGGTTAAGGGAGGCTGTGGGAAGCATGTCATTAGCATACTAATTGAATCGCGCCATTGTAGGTATTCACAAGTAAATAGACATTGGTGAAGGTGGTTGACATTGACATTACCAAAACACGTCGCCAAAC
>JACEEZ010025238.1:1364581-1367081 GCA_016584305.1 Chionoecetes opilio | reverse complement strand
AACCCCTTCACGCCCAGATCTTCCCGTTGCTATGAAAATAAATTATGAGCCATAAAATTAAGAAAAGTCACTTAATATACCAAATTAGTTAGTGGACAAGGATACTAAACGGGTCATAGCTATAAAATATTGCTTATAGTCACTAAAACTCGTCTCATGGCACCCAAATTACAATGGAAATTACGTTCTGGGCCTCAAGGGGTTAAAGCAGTCAAGTATTCACAGCTATTTTTTATTCTATTTTTTATTTAAACAGTTATTAATCAGACACATGGCTTACAAGGTAGATCAGTTAAGGCAGTCAATGTTCAGGATACATCAGGTCAATATTTCACCAGTATAGCTCAGCCTTTGTATGGTAATAACCCCTTCACGCCCAGATCTTTCCTGGGCTATAAAAAATTGTCTGTTGTTAGCCATAAAATCACGAGAAGTCACTGAATATACCAAATGAGTTAGTGGACAAGGATACTAAACAGGTCATAGCTATAAAATATTGCTTATAGTCACTACAAATCGTCTATTGGTACCTAAATTACAATGGAAATTACGTTCTGGGTGTCAAGGGGTTAAGTCAATACATCCATGGTTCCTTTATTTTAGTGTTATTGTAAGTGTGTTATCGTGCTACTGTAGTATTCAGTAGTTAAAGTAAGGCGGTATTGCAACCCTCTGATCCAGCGCTCCTACATTGACGCCTCTAGAAAAAGGTTTATTTATGTATTGATCTTCGTGCAGTAACGCAATCGTTCTTACTGTGCCTGTGTGTGTGTGTGTGTGTGTGTGTGTGTGTGTGTGTGTGTGTGTGTGTGTGTGTGTGTGTGTGTGTGTGTGTGTGTGTGTGTGACACATTCTTGTGTTAGCTACGCACTTGTATATTTTACGCACATGCTGTCTGGCGTGTGGAAGCCGTGCGTTGTGTGTGTGTGTGTGTGTGTGTGTGTGTGTGTGTGTGTGTGTGTGTGTGTGTGTGTGTGTGTGTGTGTGTGTGTGTGTGTGTGTGTGTGTGTATATATCGTGTTGTATTTTACAGGGCCTGAGCTACACTCGTATGGTCCCGTCTCCATATCTACATTTCAATTTGCTTCCTTAGTGCTGTGTGTGTGTGTGTGTGTGTGTGTGTGTGTGTGTGTGTGTGTGTGTGTGTGTGTGTGTGTGTGCGTGCGCGTGCAGGCCAACACCCGTAGGAATGATTCAAGTAACAGTTATTTCTACCATTGTAAACTACAGTCGTGGCACTAGTCAAGTAATTACAGTGAGCGCCATGCAGAGAGTGTGCCAGCCATTTAATAATTGTTGAAGCATCACCAAACACTATCCTCTTTATAACCTGACGCACCCAATGCTCTGCCACAACACCACCACCACAACACCACCACCACCACAACACCCCTACAACACCACCATTGCAACACCACCACTACAACATCACCACAACAACCACCGCTTCCACGACACCACCACCTCCACAACACCACCACCACAACACCACCACCACCACCACAACACCCCTACAACACCACCATTGCAACACCACCACTACAACATCACCACAACAACCACCGCTTCCACGACACCACCACCTCCACAACACCACCACCACATCACCATAAGTCCACAACACAGCAACACCACCACCACAAGTCCACAACACAGCAACACCACCACAAACACCACCACCACACCACAACACCACCACTACACCACCATTGCAACACAACCACCACAACACCACCACCACTAAACCACCACACAAACACGACGCTACACCACACCTATAAACAATAAGTGTTATAAAATAGCATAAATAATATAGATATAGTATGACTAAATGTAAACAAAAATATAGCACTGTATCGTAGGGTCATTTACAAATAGTATAAATAGTATTGATAGAGTATACAAACGTGTTGAAAAAATATAGCACTGTATCGCACCATTACAGGCGACTAACGCTCATTAACATGCACATATTTCCCTTCATTGAGGCGGAACAATAAATATATATAATTGGCAAAATTGACTTCAAATCCTGTGATGGCAATTATCTATCGTGAGTGAGTCAGTGTGGATTAGGGAATGGCGTCACCCTCCCTACCGCCCTCCTCCTGCTCCCTTCCTTGCCCCCTGCTCCCTTCCTTGCCCCTGCTCCCTTCCTCCCCCTCATGCCCCCTGTATCCTCCTATGCGTATTGACAGACCCTCTTGTTTGGTCTGACATCAGCTGTGTAACCAGACCGAAAGCTGCCACGATGTCTTAATGAACGCTGTAGAAAGCTGTATTTGCGGTTCACTTAAAATCCTGAAGAGATCATTCATGTATGTTCTTACACGGCCGTCATTTGAAGCCCAGATCTTTCCTTTGCTATATAAAATTGTTTGTTAAATTGTTAGGCATAAAATTACGAAAAGTAACTAAATATACGAAATTAATTAGTGGAGAAGGATACTAAATAGGTTATATCTATAAAATATTGCTTATATTCACCAAAAATCGTCTA
>JACEEZ010025238.1:1357081-1362081 GCA_016584305.1 Chionoecetes opilio | reverse complement strand
ATTACGAGAAGTTACTAAACCCCTTGAGGCCCAGAACTTAATTTTCATTGTAATTTGGGTACCTTTAGACGATTTTTAGTGAACATAAGCAATATTTTATAGATATGACCTGTTTAGTATCCTTGTCGACTAACTAATTTTATATATTCAGTCACTTTTGCGTAATTTTATGGCTAACAACAGATACTTTTATATAGCAAAGAAAAGATCTGGGCGTGAAGGGGTTAATATACCAAATTAGTTAGTGGACAAGGATACTAAACAGGTCATAGCTATAAAATATTGCTTATATTCACAAACAAACGTCTAATGATACCCAAATTGCAAAGGAAATTACGTTCTGGGTTTCAATGGGTTAAGTGATGGTCATTTTTCTTTCTAGTTAAACAAAATAAAATGCGTATCATTCTTTAATAAAATGCGTATCATTGACCGTCTAACTTCACAAGACATTATGGGAATATCTGACGTTAACCCCTTGAGACCCAGAACGTAGTTTCCGTCGTAATATAACCCCCATTAGACGATTTTAATGACTATAAGCAATATTTTATAGATTTGACCTGTTTAGCATCCTTGTCCACTAACTAATCTGGTATATTTAGTTATTTTTCGTAATTTTATGGATAATTACATGATTTTATATAGCAAAGAAAAGATCTGAGCGTGAAGGAGTTAAACAGACAGATGATGATGATGATGAGTTACGCATATTTTAGGGTGAATATCATGGTTGATTTTACCGTAGAGTTCAGTAGCGATGAGGAATTATTTTTTTTGTTCTTCAGAAGTCGAGAAATGAGTTTTTTTTTTCAGAAGTCGAGAAAATATCGGTTTTTTTTTTTCTTCAGAAGTCGAGAAAATATCGGTTATTTTTTTTCTTCAGAAGTCGAGAAAATATCGGGTTTTTTCTTCAGAAGTCGAGAAAATATCGGTTATTTTTTTTCTTCAGAAGTCGAGAAAATATCGGGTTTTTCTTCAGAAGTCGAGAAATTGCAGGGTTTTTTTTTCTTCCAAGTCGAGAAATTGCAGGTTTTTTACTTCAGAAGTCGAGAAAATATCGGTTTAATTTTCTTCAGCAGTCGACAAATGAGTTTTTTTTCTTCAGAAGTCGAGGAATTGCAGGTTTTTTTCTTCAAGTCGAGGAATTCCTGTTTTTCTTCCGAAGTCTAGAGGGTTTAACAGGTGCCCCTCCTTCTCTCTTCATCCTTGCCCCTGTTTGCTCCTTATATCTTATTTAAACAGTAATTAAGCATACAGATAGGTTAAAAAGTAGATCATGGCCCTGTCACACTATTGCGTATGAGAGAAACGTATGAGTTGCGTAAGAAAATTCATAAAGTAATTTTCATGCGCACAAAAAGCAATTGAAAATGCAGAATTGTGCGTATACTTACCGTATTGAACCTGTGAGTACCGTATTGAACCTATGAGTAGCGTATCGCCAGCGTATGGCCAGCGTACTTTGCGTATGACTAGCGTATGAGTAGCGTATGGCTAGCGTATGAGTAGCGTATGAGTAGCGTATGAGTAGCGTATGAACTGCGCACTGTACGGTACACCTTCATGCCAGCGTATGTCAGCGTATGGCCAGCGTACTCGACCTATGACTAGCGTACCTCTGTCTTACCTCTAGCGTATTCAGCGTATGCCTAACGTATGCTAACGTATGCTTAGCGTATAAACCATACGTTGGAATACGCACCAAATTTTTAAGCATACTTAAAAATAGTTTTCTGTCTCGCCGTATGCCAACGTATGCCACCTTATGTCACCTTGCTTGAAACGTACACAACCTATGCCTAACGTACCCCTAGCGTATGTCAGCGTATACCAGCGTATGAGTGATATTTTTCATACGCTGGCATACGCTAGTAGACGATACGTTATAGTGTGACAGGGCCTTAAGTTATGGCAGTAAGTGTTCCTCTTCCTATACAACCTTTGCTATCATGCACCTCCCTATGTAACTAGATGCCGTTATTTCACTCGCTTCTCTCTCCCTCCTTCCCCTCTTCTCTCTCCTCCCTCCCTCTTCCCCTTTTCCCTAACAAGTAATAATAATAATAATAATAAGAAGAAATTTATGCCCACCCGAAGGCATACAAGAAAAACAATATAATATATAGACGAGGGAATGAACTTAAGTACTAAAGCAAATAATTGATAATAGCTATATACCTCTATAATAATGATAATATATAATTTCTGCAACACATACCTCTCTTATATACATGGCTAGGACGCTTTAGTGGGGTCACAGGCATGTTAGAGTCATTGTTTTTGGACTATACAGCGATTTATATTAATTACCTGACGATGGAAGTTATTGACGAACGCATAAAGTTGATGGTTTAAAGGCTGGACAGTGTATGTGTATGTGTCGTTATGCTCTTGTTGTTGTTGTTGTTGTTGTTGTTGTTGTTGTTGTTGTTGTGTGAGGCAGGAGAGGTCACGGTCCAGGCTGTATATTTTTTTCTTTTTTCCTTCCTTGTATCTTTCCTTTTGATGTACAAGTTGTCAGGGAAAGATAGCGCGCGAGAATAATTGCCTGCGTGTGTCTCTGTGTGTCTCCTGGTTTTTGTGGACAGAGTAAGTTTTATTAGCCCGTTCTAAACACTATTTTGTAGACTTCCTGTTTCTATTTTTCCACCTTCCTAAAACTTCAATCTTTTCAAGAGAAGAATGACAAGACACGTCCCACGCCCCTTTCTTTATTCTCTTACTGTCTTATTTATAGGGACTGACAACTAAGCGGGTGTGTTACATTTTTTTTTTGTGCTCTCGAGTCCTTTGTGAAGTAAAAAAAATGTTAACTGTGGTGGTCAGTAATCCATCGATGTAGGTAACAAATACACTGTACTGGTTGTAATATAACTATGTTCCTTAAGCGACTTCTATAAGTAACAGAGGAAGATGATACATAGGACAATACGTGGTGTTATTATTTTGTTAATGAAATATACACGAGCGAAGCAACATAAAGAATAAATAGAGAGAGAATATAAATAGAAAAAAATAAAAGAGTCGAGTTATGGCGTGATCATAACTTTATGAATATGTCTGGGCACTGATTGACGTAGGTTTATAAGTGGTTTTAGTGACGATAAACCCTTAAGTGGCTGTTGGAACGTTGTTGTTATGAACGCGTAGCTCAGGGAGGGTGTGTGTGTGTGTGTGTGTGTGTGTGTGTGTGTGTGTGTGTGTGTGTGTGTGTGTGTGTGTGTGTGATATAATTAATTGTTATGCTAATTAATTGATATGATGTTATGTTATGTTAATTCACTGTGTTTTGAATTATTAACAACGTCGCCCTTCAGATATGAGAGAGAGAGAGAGAGAGAGAGAGAGAGAGAGAGAGAGAGAGAGAGAGAGAGAGAGAGAGAGAGAGAGAGAGAGAGAGAGAGAGAGAGAGAGAGAGAGAGAGAACTACTTTTTAACCCATTTGTATGCTTAATAACTGTTTAAATAGAAAAAAGATTGAAGAACAGGAAAATAAGGAAGCTACAAGAGGCTGTGAGACCTACACGTGGCAGTTCATATGTGTGTGTGAGAGAGAGAGAGAGAGAGAGAGAGAGAGAGAGAGAGAGAGAGAGAGAGAGAGAGAGAGAGAGAGAGAGAGAGAAAAAAAAAAATCCTGGTATCGGTTAAAATATAAGTTTCACATTTTACCTGTTCGTCTTTTATTTGGCGATGGAGAGATTGAGCTGTCCGTTGAGTAAGTCTTTGGCGCTAAAATATCCTTGTTTACACGCATTAAGCCGTCAACAATCAGTCATGGGGCCATAATTTTCACCCAGTCAGCAGCCGCTTGTATTTAGTAAGCATATCTTTGTATATTATAAGAAGTATTCCTAAATAGAAATACGTATATTATTAGGAAAAGTTCTTACGGCTATTAATTAACCAGGGCAGAACAAGAAGTAACGGATGCAAGCTGGAAAAGCGTAGATTTGAAATAGAAATAGGGAAAACTGGTTCACAAATAGGGTGGTAAATAATCGGAATGGACTCAGTAGTTAGTGCGGAGTCATTAGGAAGCTTTAAAGGGAGGCTGGATAAATTCATGGATGGGGATGAAAGGTGGATGTAGGTAGTGTTAAGTAACAGGAACTACCCCGTGTAGGTCTCACAGCCTCTTATAGCTTCCTTATTTTCTTATGTTCTTATGTTCTTATGTATTCTTGTTTGGAACACGTTGGGTCAGGGGTTTCAAGGCTGGCTTCAAAGGTTGCTCACGAAACATGCATCATCTACAGAGCATTGTATTTCTAAATAGCAACTCTTAGATCTTTCCTTTGCTAAATAAAATCGTCTGTTGTTAGCCATAAAATTACGAAAAGTAACTGAATATACCACATTAGCTAGTCAACAAGGATACTAAACAGGTCATAGCTATATATAACATTGCTTATATTCATTAAAATCGTCTAATGCTAGTCAAATTACAATGAAAATTACGTTCTGGGACTCAAGGGGTTAATTAAAGCATCAGTTATTAAGATCAACAATACGTCAGTCTGGCTTCAAGTGTTAGTCACGCCTCGTACATAAACTACAGATTATTGTATATCTAAATAGCAACTCTGGGGAGACGAAAATATATAATAAACGTGAGAGGGTTTGTGTACGCTTGGTTGAGTTGATAATAATAATAATAATAATAATGATAATAATAATAATAATAATAATAATAATAATAATAAAAATATTCTCACCCGAAGGCATACAAGAAAAACAACAACATAATATATAGACGAGGGAATGAACTTAAGGCCGGTGAGTTTAAGGCGTTGAGTTAAGGCCGGTGAGTTTAAGGCGTTGAGTTAAGGCCGGTGAGGTTAAGGCGTTGAGTTAAGGCCGGTGAGTTTAAGGCGTTGAGTTAAGGCCGGTGAGTTTAAGGCGTTGAGTTAAGGCCGGTGAGTTTAAGGCGTTGAGTTAAGGCCGGTGAGTTTAAGGCCTTGAGTTAAGGCCTGTGAGTTTAAGGCGTTGAATTAAGG
>JACEEZ010025238.1:1342081-1352081 GCA_016584305.1 Chionoecetes opilio | reverse complement strand
CGTCTTGGACTGCGTCAGCGTGGTGACTTGCGTGGTGCTCGTGTACCACGCGTGGCTGGAATACTCCAGCCACTACCACTATAACTGATAGTGTGGTATGCCATGTATTCCCGTGGTGCTCGTGTACCACGCGTGGATGGATTACTCCAAAAAATAATCCGTTTTTACTTTTACAAAATTTCGTTTTCCATACGCGTTTCGTTTCTAACGCGCGAAATTTTGTACAAAAATAATCTCGAATGCTGCCCCGTCGAAAAGGCTAATAAATAAATCTTGCAAAATGTATCGAAATTAAATGTTTTGGAGTTTAGATTAGAGTGTTTTAATGATTAACTATAATGATTGAGTTGAGAAAAATATTAAGTTTCAAGCAAGGAAAACTTATCTTACATTTTGCATCATCTTATTATCAGGTCTATTTAAAACAGTCCTTTGTTTGGCATGAAGGATCGAAAAATACAATAATAGGCTACTACTACTACTACTACTACCAGTAAGACGCCTTAACAGGCGAGGGACGAGCGAGCCCGTAGAAACCCGCCGCACGTGCGCACGTGCGGCGTCACCCGGAGTTTGACCTGTGTGACATTACTAGGTGTGGTCTCAAACCACACACCAAATTTCAACTTAGTAGGTACAGCCGTTTCTCAGCTATAGCAAGATAACGTTGTCTAACACCCCTCACGCGGCACGCGCCACGCGCCAGGCTGACTCCTCACGTGAGACAAAACATGTCAACACAAATAGGGATTGAATGGGACTATCAGATGGTGAAGGCCGCTTGTCAATCGGAAGCGGGATTCCAAAGATATAAGCTCCTGAAAAGCGTGATGGTCGGTCGGGTCGGGTCGGCCGCTTATCCCGGAAAAATCCCGTATCAGTGAGGACTCACGAGCGCTTCGCGCTCGCTCGTAATTACTACTACTACTATAACTACTACTACTACTACTACTACTACTACACAATAGGTGTCTTGCACGTGACGTCACAGCCCTCGCTGTTCATGCGAAAAACGCGGGAAATGCGAGCTGGAGGACCAACAAACTCCACTTGCCGCCCGTGTTTGCCAGCTTATGGTAATTTTCCCCTACTAGATATATGTTTATCAAGTATAAAAGGTATACTGTTATCTTCGGAAATGTTTGTTCTATACTATTATCAAATAAAAAACCGTAAAACACACTAAATAACTGCCATTATGAGACTCAAGAAATATGCATGAACTTAATATTCTATTAAACTCTTCACCATTTAATACTTTGCGAGAAAACTTTTTACATGGAGAATATGAATAGAAGGGGAATTTCATTAGCTTTCCATTGATACATTTCGTTTTCTGATAAATGAATTAGCAGCATGCATAAATGAGCGTTAACTAAATAAATAACATCATGAAATCGGGTAATTTTTCCCGAATGATGGTGTTATTTATTTAGTTAACGCTAATTTATGCATGCTGCTAATTCATTTATCAGAAAACGAAATGTATCAATGGAAAGCTAATGAAATTCCCCTTCTATTCATATTCTCCATGTAAAAAGTTTTTTCGCAAAGTATTAAATGACGAAGAGTTTAATAGAATATTAAGTTCATGCATATTTCCCGTATCCAGTGAGGACTCTCGATAGCAAGGAAATTTGTCTGCTGTCATCTAAGCTCCATTTACCTTTGCCTTTTTACGCTGAAACGTAGGGATTGAATGAGGCTATCAGATGGCGAGGACCGCTTGTCAATCGGAAGCGGGATTCCAAAGATATAAGCTCCTGAAAAGCGTGATGGTCGGTCGGGTAATAGGCCGCTTATCCCAGAAAACTAAGCGCTCGCTCGTAACTACTACTACTACTACTACTACTACTACTACTACTACTACTACTACTGTTATTGCTACTACTACCGTCAATAACACTATAGTCGCCACTGCACTAATGTCGCCATGCGCCATATATTACGAATTTTAGCATCACTACAGATTTGTAAGTGCCACTGAAGAGGCATGCACAGTAGTTTATATGATGTACCTGTCTTCAGGGGCACATACAAGTCTGTAGTGATGCTGAAATTCGTAATATTTGCCGGTAAAATTCGCCTGGCGACATTAGTGTAGTGGCAACTATAGTGTTATTGACGGTAGGTATCTAAATAGTGTTGGAATTGCTTTAAATTCCAACACACACTACAGTGTGTGTGTGTGTGTGTGCGTGTGTGTGTGTGGTCCTCTCTATCTCTGTCTTTTTGGTATTGTTTGATGTCGAGGAGAGAGAGAGAGAGAGAGAGAGAGAGAGAGAGAGAGAGAGAGAGAGAGAGAGAGAGAGGAAAGATCAGAGAGAGATGAGAGAAGAAAGAAGAGAGAAGAAACAGAATTGAGAAAGAAGAGAAGAAAGAGAAGACATAGAAAAGAAAACAGATTCAGAATGCGAAAGCAATAGAAAGAAACAAAGACGAAAGAAAGAAAGAAAGAAAGGTACGTGAAAGAGAATATGAAACACGACATAAAGCAATAAAAAAAGAATGAAAAAGAAAGTTAAAAAAATGCAAGAACAATTTTTTCATCACCAAAAAGAGAACGTAGAACTTTTTTTTGTTCCTTTTTGTTCTTTTATTCTTAGATTTTGAAACTACTACTTCTACTACTACTACTACTACTACTACTACTACTACTACTACTACTACTACTACTTTTACTACTCTTACTACTCTACTACTACTACTACTACTACTTACTACTTTACTACTACTACTACTACTACTACTACTACTACTACTTTTTACTACTTTTACTACTACTATCTACTCACTACTACTACTACTACTCTACTACTTTACTACTCACTACTACTTACTACTACTACTACTACTATACTACTACTACTCTACTACTAACTACTACTACTATTACTACTATTACTACTACTACTATTACTACTACTACTACTACTACTACTACTACTACTTACTACTACTACTACTACTACTACTTTTACTACTCTACTACTACTACTACTACTACTACTACTACTACTACTACTACTTACTACTATTACTACTACTTTTACTACTCTACAACTACTACTACTACTACTACTACTACTACACTACTACTACTACTACTACTACACTACTACTACTACTACCACTACTACTACTACTACTACTACTACTACTACTGGTTATATACTATGGATGATTATGCTTTTATCCCCTTCACGCCCAGATCTTTCCTTTGCTATAAAAAAAATCGTCTGTTGTTAGCCATAAAATTACGCAAAGTAACTGAATATACCAAATTAGTTAGTGGACAGGGATACTAAACAGGTCATAGCTATAAAATATTGCTTATAGTCACTACAAATTGTCTAATGGTACCCAAATTACAATGGAAATTACGTTCTGGGTCTCAAGGGGTTAAGATATGAAGCTAGAGATTTTTATGTAAGTACGAATATTCAATAAAATTATCTTACGAATATTCAGTAAAATTATCTTGCTGTGATGTAATAATTTTCAAGCAGGGAAAACTAAAAAAAATGCAGATGAAATTTAATTAATGCTTGAGGTAAAAACTAAAATGTAGTTTCTATAATACAATATTTTCTGGCCGGTGAGGTTAAGGCGTTGAGTTAAGGCCGGTGAGTTTAAGGCGTTGAGTTAAGGCCGGTGAGGTTAAGGCGTTGAGTTAAGGCCGGTGAGGTTAAGGCGTTGAGTTAAGGCCGGTGAGTTTAAGGCGTTGAGTTAAGGCCGGTGAGTTTAAGGCGTTGAGTTAAGGCCGGTGAGGTTAAGGCGTTGAGTTAAGGCCGGTGAGGTTAAGGCGTTGAGTTAAGGCCGGTGAGTTTAAGGCGTTGAGTTAAGGCCGGTGAGTTTAAGGCGTTGAGTTAAGGCCGGTGAGTTTAAGGCGTTGAGTTAAGGCCGGTGAGTTTAAGGCGTTGAGTTAAGGCCGGTGAGGTTAAGGCGTTGAGTTAAGGCCGGTGAGTTTAAGGCGTTGAGTTAAGGCCGGTGAGTTTAAGGCGTTGAGTTAAGGCCGGTGAGTTTAAGGCGTTGAGTTAAGGCCGGTGAGGTTAAGGCCGGTGAGTTAAGTACTAAAGCAAATAATTGATAATAGCTATATACCTCTATAATAATAATAATAATAATAATAATAATTTTAATATCACCCGGAGGCATATAGGCAAAATAGACAACTAAAATAAGACAAAGAGTTAACTAAAGTACTAGAGTAAATTACTGGTAAAAATATTAATGCCTTCTCCAGATGCGTTTGTCAGAGGCGCCGCTAGTTATTCAAGGAAATAGGGAGAAACTGGTTCACAAATAGGGTGGTAAATGATTGGAGTGGACTCAGTAGACAGGTAGTTAGTGCGGGGTCAATAGGGAGTTTTAATTAAAAGGAGGCTGGACAGTGTTATGGATGGGGATGAAAAGTGGATGTAGGTAGTGTTCAGTAACAGGAACTACCACGTGTAGGTCTCCCAGTCTCTTGTAGCTTCCTTATGTTCTCATGTTCTTATGTTATTGACCGCTGCCTCGTTGTAAGGAAGGATATGTGTGTAACTAGGGATTGTTTTTATATATATATATATATTTTGTTTAAGCAGTTATTAATCACACAGATGGCTTAAAAGGTATGCTAAGGCTGTAAATGTTCAAGATTCTCTCTCTCTCTCTCTCTCTCTCTCTCTCTCTCTCTCTCTCTCTCTCTCTCTCTCTCTCTCTCTCTCTCTCTCTCTCTCTCTCTCTCTCTCTCTCTCTCTCTCTCTCTCTCTCTCTCTCTCTCTCTCTCTCTCACACACACACATGAACTACCACGTGTAGGTCTCACAGCCTCTTTTTAGCTTCCTTATTTTCCTGTTCTTCAATCTTTTTTCTATTTAAACAGTTATTAAGCATACAAATGGGTTAAAAAATAGTTTTTCTCTCTCTCTCTCTCTCTCTCTCTCTCTCTCTCTCTCTCTCTCTCTCTCTCTCTCTCTCTCTCTCTCTCTCTCTTCTCTCTCTCCTCTCTCTCTGGGAAGCAAAGATATATATAATAGATATAATATACGTTGCAAAGAATATATATATATAATGGAAGGAGTGAAAGTTGGTGCGCGTATAATTATAAGTTGATTAGGTTTAGTATGTTGTGAAGGCGTTGATTTATCGCACTTATGTATAGGTTAATTAAGGTCGATGAGAAGGATAGGGATGAGGTTGAAAAGATATGGGAGTTAAGTTTTTGCACGGATGTATTTATAGGCTAGTTAATAGGGTAGATAGGAAATTATCTCGATCAATGTGGCGTTATGTAAGGCGATGGTGTGGAGAGAGAGAGAGAGAGGGAGAGTCTGGGACAGAGTTTGGGACAGAGTTTGGGAGAGTCTGAGAGAGTCTGGAGAGTCTGAGAGAGGAGAGAGAGAGAGAGAGAGAGAGAGAGAGAGAGAGAGAGAGAGAGAGAGAGAGAGAGAGAGAGAGAGAGAGAGAGAGAGAGAGAGAGTTAATAATATGGTGCGTAGTACCTCAAGATAGAACTAGTTTTTGGCCTTTCATAAATTTGGTCTAGTTTTTATAAGCAATAGAGGAAAATACTAAGAGTTCAAGGGGTTTAAATAACCTTGCGTATCTATCACTATTTCTATTTTTTTCTAGTAGGTATTAATGTTTACTAATGTCGCCTCCGTGGTGTAGTGGCTAGCGTGCCTAGCTACCAATCTGCGGGCCCTGGTTCGAATCCGGGCCTGGGCAAGTCGGCGACCAGCCAACCTAGCTGTACTTCCTCCCTTTCGGGGTTAATAAATGGATACCCGGGGAAACCTGGGGAAGGTAACTGTGGTAACCCGGATGTCACACTAGCCCTGTGTCCCGGGGTACCACAGACTCAAGGGCTAATGACACGGAGATGAGCATCGAAGGCCACGCGTATGCCCCCATCTTTAATTAATGTTTATGGGTGATAGAGAGCGGCAGTACTTGATATCAGTGAACAAGGCTTGTGTGTTAAAAGATAATCTGGCAGCATTGGTCATTGAAGAAGTTGAATATGAAGTATGTATATTATAATCTAGTATTAAATCATTGAAGAAGGCAATGGGTAGCGATAGTTGGAAGCGTATCATTAACTCCTTGAGACCCAGTACAGAACGTTATTTCCATTGTAATCTGCCTACATTAGACGATTTTTAGTGACTATAAGCAATATGTAATAGATATGACCTGTTTAGTATCCCTGTCCACTAGCTAATTTGGTATATTTAATTATTTTCTTAATTTTATGGCTAACAACAGACTATTTTATATATCAAAGGAAAAATCTGGGCGTGAAGGGGTTAAAGAGGATCTGGCAGCATTGGGCATTGAAGAAGTTGAGGCAATGGATAGAGACAGATGGTGGAAGCGTAGCATTGACCATATAACCTTATAAGATATGGGAAAATCTGACGTTAAACAGAAAGAATAAGAAATTTTTAAGGGTGATTTAAGGGTAAGTTTTTCTAGTAGGAGAGAAATACTTAAGGGTAAAAGTGGTTTAAGCTTACATATATCTATTTAACTATTTTTTCTAGTGTAGGTATTATTGTATATGGGTGATGAAATATACAGGGCGGCAGTACTTGATATCTGAACAAGGCTTCGATCACGGCTGCTACAACACGAGGGCGAGTGTAGTGGTGGGTGGAGGCGGAGTAAACATGCGATGCTACGAGATGGTATACAGTGCGCGGCCGTTCAAAGCAAAGGATAACTTGTTCCCGATACCTGCCTCGGGTGTGTGTGTGTGTGTGTGTGTGTGTGTGTGTGTGGGAGGAGAGAGAGAGAGAGAGAGAGAGAAGAGAGAGAGAGAGAGAGAGAGAGAGAGAGAGAGAGAGAGAGAGAGAGAGAGAGAGAGAGAGAGATTTTGAACATGTACTGCCTTAACTTATCTACCTTTTAAACCATCTGTGAAATTAATAACTTTAGAGAGAGAGAGAGAGAGAGAGAGAGAGAGAGAGAGAGAGAGAGAGAGAGAGAGAGAGAGAGAGAGAGAGAGAGAGAGAGAGAGAGTTCCTGGTCGCTCTATTTCTTACACTTCCCTCGCTTCCCCTGTAGATCATTCTCTTAATTTATTGCAGGAAAAAACAGCCGAGATTAATGTGCCAAGATTTATGACTGGGAGATAAATATATGGCTACACAACACAAGGAGGCAAACGGGAAAAGGTTTACTAATTATGACCTTATTTTTATTTTCTTGGAATGATGTGTTGAGAAATGGTAGTTAAGAGTGTGTGTGTGTTATTCACCCATGGTCTTTGTCCACGCGAGCTGGCTCGCGATCGCCAGTTTCACCCTCTCAGTGCGAGCTTGGAGCTCATTATTACCGATCTTTGGGCAATGCTGGGACCTCACACACCACACACCCCCATCCCCTTGCTCAAGGGGGACAGTAATCGCCCGAATTTGTCAGTGAAAAATCCCCGGGAGCGCGAGGATTCGAACCGCCTACCCACAGAATGGGAGCCCGGCACGCTGTCACCTGACCAGCGCGCGGTGTGTGTGTGTGTGTGTGTGCGTGTCTGTCTGTGTGTGTGCGTGTGTGCGTGTGTGTGTGCGTGTGTGTGTGTGTGTGTGTGTGTGTGTGTGTGTGTGTGTGTGTGTGTGTGTGTGTGTGTGTGTGTGTGTGTGTGTGTGTAGTGCTTTTGCCACAGTAATGAAAGGTGTTGATATTTAATTGGTGTTTAGGAAGGAAGGGATAGAACATATGGAATTTGCATGAAGGAAGGAAGGAAGGAAGGATGGAATGAAGGAAGGAAGGAAGGAAGGAAGGAAGAAAGAAAGGAAGAAAAGAAAGAAGGAAGGAAGGAAGGGATGGGAAGGGAAGGGAAGGGAAGGGAAGGGAAGGAAGGAAGGATAGAAGGAAGGGAAGGGAAGGAGGTAAGGAATTGAAGGAAGGAAGGAAGGAAGGAAGGATAGAAGGAAGGAAGGATAGAAGGATGCAAAGAAGGAAGGATGGATGGAAGGAAGGAAGGATAAAGAGAGAGAGAGAGAGAGAGAGAGAGAGAGAGAGAGAGAGAGAGAGAGAGAGAGAGAGAGAGAGAGAGAGAGAGAGAGAGAGAGACAACAGGTTCAGGTTCCTCCTTGTTGTTCCTCACACGAGATTTTGAATGAGATAACAAAACGAGAGAGAGAGAGAGAGAGAGAGAGAGAGAGAGAGAGAGAGAGAGAGAGAGAGAGAGAGAGAGAGAGAGAGGGGGAGGTCTTCTCGCCTTTTCTTCTTCCCAAGTAAATAATACACCCTCCTCCTCCTCCTCCCCCTCCTCCTCCCCTCCTCCCTCCCTCCTCCTCCTCCTCCTCCTCCTCCTCCTCCTCCTCCTCCTCCTCCTCCCTCCTTCCATGTACAATATAATGAAAGGGGAGTTAGGTGAGAGGTGATGTGACGCGGCAGATTCTTATCCCAACGTCTTGACCTCGCGACAATGAGGTCTAAAGGTCAATGCTTATATAATGCATGCACGCACTCAAGGTCAGGCCACTGCACGCATCACCTGTCTTTATTTTTTCTTATATGTGAGTTGCCGTACCGCGAGTGGATATACATTTTTTTCAAGGCATTTTTTTCCCTGCCTTTTTTTCCCCAGACAATTTTTTTTTCGGCCATTTTTTTTCTTTTCCCGACAGTTTTTTTCTTTTTCCCGCCAACTTTTTATTTTTCACGCCAGTAAGTAATGTTTTGATGTATCCTGTTTAGCAAAGGTGGGCGCGATACTTTTTTTTGGTAGTGCGATAACGATACTGCGATACTTTTCTCCCGCTAGTTCGATACGCGATACTCCGCTACTTTTTCGAATTTTCTTAAAACGATACGCGATACTGCGACACTCCGCTACCGATACTTTTTTCTTAAAGCGATAGTATCGCAGCGATACTGCGATACCAAAAATTTAGCTTTGCGATACTTTGCTACCTAAGAAAACACTGTATTAGCCAAAAAAAGATCTATTTTACTTAAATTACAGTTTAGGCACATTAAAACATTGTAATATATTTATTTTTAAACTGACAAATTTTATTTTTAATATAAAACACACACACACACACACAACACACACACACACACACACACACACACACACACACAGATACTTATAGTATAGTATCGCGGGAAATTTAAGCGATACTTGAGTTGCGATACTTATACTCCGCTACTTTGCAATGCGTTGCGATACTGCGATACTGCGATACTTTTTTGGCGGTGCGATAGTATCGCAGTATCGCACTAAGTATCACTCGCCCACCTCTGCTGTTTAGACGTCGCTTGGAGGGTTAAGGAGAGAGAGAGAGGTGTTAGGGAGAGGTAGTACATAGTTAGATAGATAGATAGATAGATAGATGGATAGATACATAGATGCTTTATTGGCCACAGTGACTTTATTAAACATACTAGGTGGAGGGAACAGTTAGATGAGGGATGGGAGTGTGGGCGTGAGGGCGGGCGGGCAGGCGGGTATTGGTGTGGACTCAGAAAGGAAAGGGTGGGGATTAGAAGGTTAGGTGGGTGGGTGGGTGGGTGGGTGGGTGAGTAGTGTAGTGGGTGGGTGAGTAGTGGTAGTGTCCTGGGAGGGGGTGGTTAGTGGGAGGTGCGTCAAGAGTTCGGTGAACCTGCGACGCCTTGTAACAGTAACCCTCCCTTGACACACACACTTCTACCTTTAACCCCTTGAGACCCAGAACGTAATTTCCATTGTAATTTGTGTACCATTAGATGATTTTTAGTGATAATAAGCAATATTTTATAGATATGACCTGTTTAGTATCCTTGTCCACTAACTCATTTGGTATATTCAGTGACTTTTCGTAATTTTAAGGCGAACAACAGATGCTTTTATATAGCAAAGGAAGGATCTGGGTGTGAAAGGGTTAATTTTGACTAAGGGAAATAAACAGGTCGGCTCGGCAAGGCAATTGAGTACAAAACGACTTAAATAAATTCTCACTTTCTTCTCTCAGTGTCTTATAAACCAGCGTGACTCTCCCGTAAGAAGTCTAGACAAACC
>JACEEZ010025238.1:1327081-1329581 GCA_016584305.1 Chionoecetes opilio | reverse complement strand
TCCTTCTCTTTAATTCATTCCAGGCGTCTATCCTTCTCTCTTAATCCATTCCAGGCGTCTATCCTTCTCTCTTAATCCATTCCAGGCCTCTATCCTTCTCTCTTAATCCATTCCAGGCCTCTATCCTTCTCTTAATCCATTCCAGGCGTCTATCCTTCTCTCTTAATCCATTCCAGGCGTCTATCCTTCTCTCTTAATCCATTCCAGGCGTCTATCCTTCTCTTTTCTCCATTCCAGGCGTCTATCCTTCTCTTTTAATTCATTCCAGGCGTCTATCCTTCTCTCTTAATCCATTCCAGGCGTCTATCCTTCTCTCTTAATCCATTCCAGGCGTCTATCCTTCTCTTTTAATCCATTCCAGGCATCTATCCTTCTCTTTTAATCCATTCCAGGCGTCTATCCTTCTCTTTTAATCCATTACAGGCATCTATCCTTCTCTTTTAATCCATTCCAGTTATCTATCCTTCTCTTTTATCCATTCCAGGCGTCTATCCTTCTCTTTTATCCATTCCAGGCGTCTATCCTTCTCTTTAAATCCATTCCAGGCGTCTATCCTTCTCTTTAAATCCATTCCAGGCATCTATCCTTCTCTTTTAATCCATTCCAGTTATCTATCCTTCTCTTTTATCCATTCCAGGCGTCTATCCTTCTCTTTTAATCCATTCCAGTTATCTATCCTTCTCTTTTATCCATTCCAGGCGTCTATCCTTCTCTTTTATCCATTCCAGGCGTCTATCCTTCTCTTTTAATCCATTCCAGGCATCTATCCTTCTCTTTTATCCATTCCTGGCGTCTATCCTTCTCTTTAAATCCATTCCAGGCGTCTATCCTTCTCTTTTATCCATTCCAGGCGTCTATCCTTCTCTTTAAATCCATTCCAGGCGTCTATCCTTCTCTTATCCATTCCAGGCGTCTATCCTTCTCTTTAAATCCATTCCAGGCGTCTATCCTTCTCTTTTATCCATTCCAGGCGTCTATCCTTCTCTTTAAATCCATTCCAGGCGTCTATCCTTCTCTTTAAATCCATTCAAAGCATCTATCCTTCTCTTTAAATCCATTCCAGGCGTCTATCCTTCTCTTTAAATCCATTCCAGGCGTCTATCCTTCTCTTTAAATCCATTCCAGGCGTCTATCCTTCTCTTTTAATCCATTCCAGGCGTCTATCCTTCTCTTTAAATCCATTCCAAGCGTCTATCCTCTTTAAATCCATTCCAAGCGTCTATCCTTCTCTTTAAATCCATTCCAGGCGTCTATCCTTCTCTTTTAATCCATTCCAGGCGTCTATCCTTCTCTTTTATCCATTCCAGGCGTCTATCCTTCTCTTTTATACATTCCAGGCGTCTATCCTTATCTTTTAATACATTCCAGGCGTCTATCCTTATCTTTTAATACATTCCAGGCGTCTATCCTTCTCTTTTATCCATTCCAGGCGTCTATCCTTCTCTTTTAATACATTCCAGGCGTCTATCCTTATCTTTTAATACATTCCAGGCGTCTATCCTTATCTTTTAATACATTCCAGGCGTCTATCCTTCTCTTTTAATACATTCCAGGCGTCTATCCTTCTCTTTTAATACATTCCAGGCGTCTATCCTTATCTTTTATCCATTCCAGGCGTCTATCCTTATCTTTTATCCATTCCAGGCGTCTATCCTTCTCTTTTATCCATTCCAGGCGTCTATCCTTCTCTTTAAATCCATTCCAGGCGTCTATCCTTCTTTAAATCCATCCCAGGCGTCTATCCTTTTCTTTAAATCCATTCCAGGCGTCTATCCTCTTTAAATCCATTCCAGGCGTCTATCCTTCTCTTTAAATCCATTCCAGGCGTCTATTCTCTTCTTTAAATCCATTCCAGGCGTCTATCCTTATAAGGTAAGGAAAGACGTATTTATTTATTTATGTTATTTAATTATCTGCCTCGTGACCCAGAACGTAATTTGCATTGTAATTTGGGTACCATTAGACGATTTTTAATGAATATAAACAATGTTTTATAGATCTGACCTGTTTAGTATCCTTGTCGACTAACTAATTTGGTATATTAAGTTACTTTTCGTTATTTTATGGCTCGACAACAGAGGATTTTTTATAGCAAAGGAAAGATCTGGGCGTGGAGAGAGAGAGAGAGAGAGAGAGAGAGAGAGAGAGAGAGAGAGAGAGAGGGGGGGGGCGTGAAGGGGTTAACATGCCTTGTTTTCTCCTTTCAATAGTAGTTTTTTTCTGTCAACAAAAAAGTGTGAAAAGGTTCTATGGTGTGTTAAAAGGATTTGGGTTTGGTGGCACCATAGTATTAGATGTCGTGTTCAGACTACCTTACAAGGGAGATGTGTCGTGTAGGGTAGGAGTGGAGACTGTCGTTGCTAGCTAGGGTGTAGAAAATGCAATGTGAATTTAAAGGAGTTTAGTTTAGTGGCAGAGTATTAGATGTCGTTCGTGTTCAGACTCCGTTACAAGGGAGATGTGTCGTGTCGTGTTGGGTAAGAGTGGAGACTGTCGTTGC
>JACEEZ010025238.1:1317081-1319581 GCA_016584305.1 Chionoecetes opilio | reverse complement strand
CTGTCATTTGTCACTGGCGATTCACTTCATAACCGTCAGTCGCAGGCAAATCACCCGACCATTTATTGATCTGTCATTTGTGCACGGCGATTTAGTCCTATGTTGAGGCCTTGAGTGTCGCCTTGCCTTGCCTTGCCTGCCTGTGCACTTTACCCTGTCATTTTTATGCCCTCCTTAAAACACCCTGGATCAAGGTGTTCTATCTCGTACATTGCTCTGGTATCACCCTGAGCCTCTATCATGGTTTTGCTGCGTCTGTCTCACTGCGTCCTGTCTATTTAATTCAGTCTTCCAAGGGTTTGTTTTTATTACAATCATCGGTGTTGACTGAAGCCGTTTTGCCTCTTTTTTTTCTGTCATATTCTTTCTGTTTTGAAGCTTTTTTTCGGCTTTACATTTCAAGGTTAATTTAAGTTTTTTTTTAGTCATTTCTTTCTATTGCGGAGTTTTTTATTTCAACATTTCAAGGTTAATGTGTCGATGCCTTAAATTCAATGGTCTTTTATAGGGAATTTCTGAACCACGACTACGTTTATATAATATCTTACGCCTTTATAATTTGATATTTGATTTTTTTTTTGTCATTTTATTGTTTCAGTCGCGAAGTTTTTTTTCCGGCTCTGGATTTCAAGGTTAAATTTGTCAATGCCTTAAATTCAATGTTTTTTTTAGCGAATTTCTGAACCATGACCACGTTTATATAATATCTTAAGACCTTATAGGGAGTGATATTTGATCTGTTCTTCACTTATCCGCCTGATGTGGGTGGGATACGTACGCAGAAGAATTATTAGTGTTGATGTTAGTGTTTGTTGCTACGATGAGGATGATTTATATATATACATTATTTATTTTAATGTATAAGTTTATTTATATAAGAGAAGAAGTGGGGGAAGTTACGAGGTGGAGGAAACGAGTGTGTGAGGGGGAAAAGACAGAAGGGAAACGTCAAGGAGAAATATTAGGGGGAACAATATTACAATGGACTGTGGAAGGAATTGCAGGAGGAGGAGGAGGAGGAGGAGGAGGAGGAGGAGGAGGAGGAGGAGGAGGAGGAGGAGGAGGAGGAGGAGGAGGAGGAGGAGGAGGAGGAAGAAAGGGTGTGGAGGAGGAGGAGGAGGAGGAAAGGGTGTGGATGAGGAGGAGGAGCAGGAAAGGTTGTGGAGGAGGAGGAGGAGGAGGAATACATAGGAATAACAGACACCAGGAGACCTATTGGTTTATAACGAGGGTATCTGCTGAACTACATACTACTAACTATCACACTACATGTAAGAGGACAGTTGGAAAAGGATACCCTAAAGAAGATAGGAACATGGAAGTTTCGTGGAGGAGGAGGAGGAGGAGGAGGAGGAGGAGAGAAGGTGTTTATTTGCCTTCTCCTAGTGTTTGTCCGAGACCTTGGCTGTTGGAATGTGGAGGGGGAGGAACAAGTGGAAGAAGGCTGTGTGTGTGTGTGTGTGTGTGTGTGTGTGTGTGTGTGTGTGTGTCTGTGTGTGTGTGTCTGTGTGTGTTTCTGTGTGTGTGTCTGTGTGTGTCATCTATAGTTGTATTTTACAGGGCCTGAACTACACTCGTACGGCCCTGTCTCCATAGCTACATTTGTGTGTGTGTATATATATATGTGTGTGTGTGTGTGTGTGTGTTTGTGTGTGTGTGTGTGTGTGTGTGTGTGTGTGTGTGTGTGTGTGTGTGTGTGTGTGTGTGTGTGTGTGTGTGTGTGTGTGTGTTCGCTGTTTGCTGTGAAGTTTGTCATCACATGTGTCGCCTTCATAATTTAGTGTGACATTTTTTTCTCAAGACTTTCATTTGTATTTGTGTTGTCGTCTTGCTGTTGGTCGTTTGTGTACTTTGATGTCATTCTTGGCGACGCTGACTTGTAGTGTTAAGACTGCGACTTTTTTCCCACGAGTCTCACCTTCGATGGTCTTCACTGTGCAGCCACCGTGTCTCCTTGTAAAGACGCGAGTGCAGTTTCTATAAGCTTATACATTTGTAAAGCTCATGCCACATATTTGAATGATGAACGCGGACAATTAAACTGTAAACCGTAAAAACTGGTGCACAAATAGGGTGGTAAATGATTGGAATGGACTCAATTGTCAGGTAGTTAGTGCGGAGTCAATAGGGAGCTTTAAAAAGAGGCTGGATAAATTTATGGATGGGGATGACAGGTGGATGTAGGTAGTGTTAAGTAACAGGAACTACCACGTGTAGGTCTCACAGCCTCTTGTAGCTTCCTTATTTTCTTATGTTCTAATTGGAAGCGTATCATCGAGCGTGTAACCTCATAAGACATGATGGGAGAGTCTGACGTGAAACAGAAGGATGATGATGATGATGATGAGGCGGTCCAACACAACTCTTTGTAATATCTATAGGATGCAATGTCCCATATGTATTAATTTAATTCGGTACTTGGTTAATAACTAATGATGGGCTCCAGTAGCCTTTAATTGACGAAGCCTTGCGGTGTTTAAGCCATCCGAACACTACTTCA
>JACEEZ010025238.1:1289581-1297081 GCA_016584305.1 Chionoecetes opilio | reverse complement strand
CTCGTGTGGTCCCGTCTCCGTATCTACATTTATCCACTCTTTCAATCTTCGTGTTATTCACCCATGGTCTTTGTCCACACACGTGTGTGTGTGTGTGTGTGTGTGTGTGTGTGTGTGTGTGTGTGTGTGTGTGTGTGTGTGTGGTGTGTTGTGTGTGTGTGTGTGTGGTGTGTGTGTGTGTGTGTGTGTGTGTGTGTGTGTGTGTGTGTGTGTGTGTGTGTGTGTGTGTGTGTACCCTCGCTTTCCACACCCCGATGCAGTGTTGTTGTTTTACCCGCACGCCTTGATTATATGCATAGTTTGGTTGCCTTAAAAATGACAAATAATGCAGATCAAAATATGGAAATAGATAGAATATGTATATAGAGTATAGGAGTTAAACAAATAGAGTTAGAATTATAGCGTTAAGGAATAGCATCAGTGCCTCATCTTGCCTCGTAAATTCAGTAACATACTGAAAACTTCTCTATTTATTCTTCTTAAAGGAATTTGTGTATGAAGGGAAGTGCATCGTGAGGTCATCTTCAGAACGTCACTAATTGGTCTTTGCTTTTCTCTTTCTCTCAATAGTAAGAATATATGAAGTATATTAATAAGTAATGATAGTAAGAGCATAAAAAGTATTACGTCAACCAAAGTTAATTATCTACTTGCAAGCTTCTAAGTCTTCCTAATGCTTTATAAACTCCTAGTTTTCTTCTTTTATTCCTTGATCTTCTCTCAATATTATGAAGTATTTATTCAACCAAAGTTAATTATCTACATGTAAGCTTCTAAGTCTTCCTAATGCTTTTAACATTCCTATACTTTTCTTCTTTTATTTAGTGATTTGCTCCTCGCTTCTCCTTTGCAGTGAAAACAAATAGAAAACCAGGCGCTGAAACTTACAAAACTCACTCACACTTTTTGATTCAGTTGTTTAATCATATTTTGTGTTGTATCTAACCCCTTCACGCCCAGATCTTTCCTTGGCTATAAAAAATGTGTTGTGGAGCCATAAAATCACGAAAAGTCACTGAATATACCAAATTAGCTAGTGGACAAGGATACTAAACAGGTCATAGCTATAAAACATTGCTTATATTCACTAAAAATCGTCTAAGGGTACCCAGATTACAAGGGAAATTACGTTCTGGGCCTCAAGGGGTTAAATTGACGCACACTGTCTTCCCCTGCGTGTGTTTAACCCCTTGAGGCCCACAACGTAATTGCCATTGTAATTTGGGTACCCTTAGACGATTTTTAGTGACTATAAGCAATATTTTATAGCTATGACCTGTTTCGTATCCTTGTCCACTAACTAATTTGGTATATTCAGTCACTTTTCGTAATTTTTTGACTAACAACAGACCATTTTATATAGGAAAGGAAAGATCTGGGCGTGAAGGGGTTAATTACCAGGGGATAGGATGAGACAAAGGGTAAGCAGAGGGAAGGGGAAGGGGTAAGCAGAGACAAGGGGAAGGGAAGGAGAAGGGGAAGGGGAGGGGAGAGTAACTGTTCAAGCGGATCAAAGGAGGGTAAGGGTTTGCATGCAATTCTTATTTTTACCGACAGACGGAGGAGTATTAGTCATCATTTTTACTTTGATAGACGCGGTATTAACACACACAGAGAGAGAGAGAGAGAGAGAGAGAGAGAGAGAGAGAGAGAGAGAGAGAGAGAGAGAGAGAGAGAGAGAGAGAGAGAGAGAGAGAGAGAGAATATATTGGAAAAGGACTTTGATCTTTTTTTTTGCTGAGCTAGAGACAGAAGGATATCAGTCAATCCTTTGTCATATCTTGAAGCAGAATTGAGAGTGAACAACAAAACGTCATTTCTTTATTCTTATTCGTGCTTGTGATAATAATAATAATAATAATAATAATAATAATAATAATAATAATAATAATAATAATAGTTGTAGGGGTTATGAAGGGGAAAACAGGATTAGAGGACGAAGGAAGTGAAAGAATAATTAACCCCTTGAGGCCCAGAACGTAATTTCCATTGTAATTTGGGTACCATTAGACGACTTTTAGTGACTATAAGCAATGTTTTATAGCTATGACCTGTTTAGTATCCTTGTCCACTAACTAATTTGGTATATTCAGTGACTTTCGTAATTTTATGGCTCCACAACAGACAATTTTATATAGCCAAGGAAAGCCTGGGCGTGAAGGGGTTAAATACAGTTGATTTTACGTTTATAATCTCATCACTGCAACAAATTGATCTATTTTTTATTCTTGCTTGTTATGAGAAACAACAGGATTAGGGGCCGAAGGAGGGGAATTGGGCGATTAAATACAGTTGATACTACGTTTATAATCTCACCACTGCAACAAATTTCTTTATTTTTATTCGTTCTTGTTATGGGAAAAAACAGGATTAGGGGCCGAAGGAGGGGAAATAGCGATTAAATACAGTTGATACTACGTTTGTAATCTCACCACTGCCAACCACGAGTATAGAGAAGAGTATTAGGTAATCTTTTTATATAGATAGAGGCTGGGAACAGAGCAACACATATATATACATCTTTATTATGCCTACTCGTAAGGGTAAGTTAGGTGGCGAAATTGAGATTAAATATAGTTGATTTAACGTTTATAATCTCACCACTGCCAACTACGAGTATTGGGTAGAGTATTAGTTAACCTTTTTACATAGAGGCTGGGAACAAAGCAACATTTATATATACATCTTTATTATGCTTAAGAACATAAGGAAGCTACAAGAGGCCACGAGACCCACACGAGGTAGTTCCTGTTACTTAACACTACCTACATCCACCTTGCATCCCCATCCATGAATTTATCCAGCCTCCATTTAAAGCTCCCTAAACCTCCATTTAAAGCTCCCTAAACCTCCTTTTAAAGCTCCCTAAACCTCCATTAAAAGCTCCCTAAACCTCCTTTTAAAGCTCCCTAAACCTCCTTTTAAAGCTCCCTCAACCTCCTTTTAAAGCTCCCTAAACCTCCTTTTAAAGCTCCCTAAACCTCCTTTTAAAGCTCCCTAACCTCCTTTTAAAGCTCCCTAAACCTCCTTTTAAAGCTCCCTAAACCTCCTTTTAAAGCTCCCTAAACCTCCATTAAAAGCTCCCTAAACCTCTTTAAGCTCCCTAAACCTCCTTTAAAGCTCCCCTCCTTTAAAGCTCCCTCAAACCTCCTTTTAAAGCTCCCTAAACCTCCTTTAAAGCTCCCTCAACCTCCATTTAAAGCTCCCTAAACCTCCTTTAAAGCTCCCTAAACCTCCTTTTAAAGCTCTCTAAACCGCCTTTAAAGCTCCCTAACCTCCTTTTAAAGCTCCCTAAACCTCCTTTTAAAGCTCCCTAACCTCCTTTAAAGCTCACTAAACCTCCTTTTAAAGCTCCCTAAACCTCCTTTTAAAGCTCCCTAAACCTCCTTTTAAAGCTCCCTCAACCTCCTTTTAAAGCTCCGTAAACCTCCTTTTAAAGCTCCCTCAACCTCCTTTTAAAGCTCCCTAAACCTCCTTTTAAAGCTCCCTAAACCTCCTTGTAAAGCTCCTTAAACATCCTTTAAAGCTCCCCAATCTCCTTTTAAAGCTCCGTAACCTCTTTTAAAGCTCCCTCAACCTCCTTTTAAAGCTCCCTAAACCTCCTTTTAAAGCTCCCTAAACCTCCTTGTAAAGCTCCTTAAACATCCATTTAAAGCTCCCACAACCTCCTTTTAAAGCTCCCTCAACCTTTTTAAAGCTCCCTAAACCTCCTTTTAAAGCTCCCTAAACCTCCTTTTAAAGCTCCCTAAACCTCCTTTTAAAGCTCTCCAAACCTCCTTTTAAAGCTCCCCAAACCTCCTTTTAAAGCTCTCCAAACCTCCTTTTAAAGCTCCCTAAACCTCCATTTAAAGCTCCCTAAACCTCATTTTAAAGCTCCCTCAACCTTCTTTTAAAGCTCCCTCAACCTCCTTTTAAAGCTCCCGCAACCTCCTTTAAAGCTCTAAACCTCCTTTTAAAGCTCCCTCAACCTTTTTAAAGCTCCCTAAACCTCCTTTTAAAGCTCCCTAAACCTCCATTTAAAGCTCCCTCAACCTTTTTAAAGCTCCCTATGCCTGCTGGTAAGGGGTTAGCAGGCGACAAGAAGCAGGAATGAAGAGAAATATTGTACATACATCATCATTCTTTTACTGCCGAGGGTCGAGCACGTGCAAAGCCAACGTTTTTTTTTTGCGGGTCTTGGTAAAAGGGATGGATGCGTTGTAGGCAGATGGAGATGATGGAGGAGGGAGATGAAAGCGGAGATAAGTCAGTTAGAAAGTGAGGGGAGTGAGGGGTAAAGACAGAAGCACAAGGGGAGAGAAGGATGAGGCGGTGAGGGTATTGTCTGTGTCTGTGTTAACGGAGACAATCATGTTTAACCCCTTCACGCCCAGATCTTTCCTGAGCTATATAAAATCGTCTGTTGTCGAGCCATAAAATTACGAAAACCAACTTAATATACGAAATTAGTTAGTCAACAAGGATATTAAACTAGTCATATCTATTAACTATTGCTTATATTCACTAAAAATCGTCTAATGGTGATCAACTTACTATGACAATTTCGCTCTGGGTCTCAAGGGTAACGTTAAGTCAGGTCTGTGTCCACCTAAACGTCCGATGTATTAAGCTAGTGAGAATCTTCTTTTAAATGTAGTGTTGTGTCGTGTATTTTTTGCTTCTATAGGATGTCCGCTGCTTGAGAGAGAGAGAGAGAGAGAGAGAGAGAGAGAGAGAGAGAGAGAGAGAGAGAGAGAGAGAGAGAGAGAGAGAGAGAGAGAGAGAGAGAGAGAGAGAGAGAGAGAGAGAGAGAAAAAGAAAAAAAAAGTGTATATTTACCTAGTTGTATTTTATAGGGCCTGAGCTACACTCGTATGATCCCGTCTCCATGTATATATATATATTTGTGTGTGTGTGTCCCCTCCCCTCAGCCACAATTAGCTGGTGTCACCCACATCTCATTGTCCTTGGGCGTCCTGTCCGCTGGTTTCCCTTTATAGCCGCGCGCGCGTGTGTGTGGTGTGTGTGTGTGTGTGTGTGTGTGTGTGTGTGTGTGTGTGTGTGTGTGTGTGTGTGTGTGTGTGTGTGTGTGTGTGTGTGTGTGTGTGTGTGTGTGTCCCCAGATCGGTTATCTTGAGGGCGCCAGTCAAGAGATCAGTGCATGTATATAGAGTGTTTCCTGAGGCCAAGGAAAAAACTATAGATCTATTCCCTTGCCCTTAGTGTCTCTTAGTAGATAAAAAGAAAAATAGGGAAAAACTGGTTCACAAATAGGGTGGTAGATGATTGGCATGGACTCAGTCGTCAGGTGGTTAGTGTGGAGTCACTAGGGAGCTTTAATGGAGGCTGGATAAATTCATGGATGGGGATGAAAGGTGGATGGAGGTAGTGTTAAGTAACTAACTACCACGTGTAGGTCTCCCAGCCTCTTGTAGCTTCCTTATGTTCTTTATGTTCTTATGTTCCTATGTTGTTGTCCCCTCCTTCAGTAGTATAGTGGCTCCCCTGTCCCGCCCTTGAGGACTTGGTGGCGTGTTCTCGCTGCCTCCCAGATGTTGTCAGTGTGTCTGTCTTGCCTCTGTAATCTCGCCGCCCATCTTGACAACGGCGACTCTCCCTATCTCTCTTGTTCCCCTGTCTGCCTCACACAGGTCACTCAGCAACCAGTACATCATCGTTTACAGGGTCCTTTCTCCTCCAAGTTTCCGTTCAGTACTGCACTTGTGTCTGTCTACAGATTGACCTTCACCCATCAGCCCGTGTACATTTTGATCAGAAATCCTGGTATACTGAAGAGGTCATAATAGGGCTCAGCATTGTAGTCATCAGACAACTGACTCCAGAGTCGTGGTCAGCGTGACGCAAAGCCTCCATGCACCAATTTTCGTGAGAATTTGAGGTGCAAAAATTTCCCCCTCAAAATCAAGGCATACCCCTTGCAAAATTTGCAATATTTTTTTGAAAAATAGATTTGCTTGAAAATTAGTGAAAATTAGTTCCTAGGAGTTTTCGGGCATGCTGAACACGAATATGGTATCAATTTTCAGTTACAATGATTATAAGTCCCTATTTCAGCCAATTTCAGCGTTGATTTTTTTTTAAATAGGAAAATAGGCACTTATAATCATTGTAACTGAAAACTGACTCCTAATTCGTGTTCAGCATGCCCGACAACTGCTAGGAACTAATTTTCAAGCAAATCTATTTTTTTTTTTTAAATTGCAAAATATGCATTATTTTTTAGAAATAGATTTGCTTGAAAATTTAGTGCTAGTAGTTATCGGGCATGCTGAACACGACTCTGGAGTCAGTTTTCAGTTACAATGATTAGAAGTACCCTTGTCCCTTGCCCTGGGAATTTCTGGGATTTTTTGACAAAAAACATGTTTTTTTAAATAACTCAAAAACTATGAGGCTTGGGCAAACAAATTTACAAGTAAAAAAGATAGAACAGGCACCGACCTTTCTGATAAGCCACAGTAAAATCATTTTGGAATATTGGTAATTGAGAAAATAATATTTTTGTTTTTTTTAACAAAACATCAGTTTTCTCTAAGAATGCAGTAGTTGACAGATACAGGAACAGTATCAGAAATAAACACTGTATTTCAGGCCATTAGCGCGTCAACACATGTATGGCTATTTCAGGCCATTAGCGCGTCAACACATGTATATTTCAGGCCATTAGCGCGTCAACACATGTATATTTCAGGCCATTAGCGCGTCAACACATGTATATTTCAGGCCATTAGCGCGTCAACACATGTATATTTCAGGCCATTAGCGCGTCAACACATGTATATTTCAGGCCATTAGCGCGTCAACACATGTATATTTCAGGCCATTAGCGCGTCAACACATGTATATTTCAGGCCATTAGCGCGTCAACACATGTATATTTCAGGCCATTAGCGCGTCAACACATGTATATTTCAGGCCATTAGCGCGTCAACACATGTATATTTCAGGCCATTAGCGCGTCAACACATGTAAGTATTTCAGGCCATTAGCGCGTCAACACATGTATATTTCAGGCCATTAGCGCGTCAACACATGTAACTATTTCAGGCCATTAGCGCGTCAACACATGTATTATTTCAGGCCATTAGCGCGTCAACACATGTATATTTCAGGCCATTAGCGCGTCAACACATGTATGCATTTCAGGCCATTAGCGCGTCAACACATGTATATTTCAGGCCATTAGCGCGTCAACACATGTATATTTCAGGCCATTAGCGCGTCAACACATGTATGGCTATTTCAGGCCATTAGCGCGTCAACACATGTATATTTCAGGCCATTAGCGCGTCAACACATGTATATTTCAGGCCATTAGCGCGTCAACACATGTAGTATTTCAGGCCATTAGCGCGTCAACACATGTATGCTATTTCAGGCCATTAGCGCGTCAACACATGTACTATTTCAGGCCATTAGCGCGCTGGCGAGAAGCTGATGATGTCGGTGACAGTTTAGGTCAAATGTTTTTCGCATTAGCTCATTTAATAATGTAATTTC
>JACEEZ010025238.1:1254581-1284581 GCA_016584305.1 Chionoecetes opilio | reverse complement strand
TTCCTGTTTTCTTTAATAATATCTTGGGAAAATTTCTGAATCCTCATTCTAATAATATCTTGGCAAACATTTTTCCGGTATTCTTTGTAATAATATTTGGAACATTTCTCTGATATTCCTCTTGCTAATAAATCTTGCAAACATCTCCTGATATCTCATACTAAAAATCTTGGCAACATTCCGAATCCTCCTTCAATAATATCTTGGCAAACATTCTCCTATATTCTCTTGCTAAAATATCTTGGCAAACATTTCTCACTGATATTTCTCTGCCAATAATCTTGCAACATTCTCCCTATATTCCTCTTGCTAATAATATCTTGCAACTCTCTCTGATATTTCTCTTACTATAAAATCTGGCAACATTTCTTCGATATCTCCTTCTAATTATCTTGGCAACATTCTCCTGATATTCCTCCTTCTAATAATATCTTGGCAAACATTTCTCCTGATATTACTCTTTTATATATCTTGCAAACATTTCTCCTGATATTCTCCAATAATATCTTGCAAACATCCCTGATATTCTCTTTCTAATAATATCTTGCAACATTCTCCTGATATTACCTTTCTAATAATATCTTCCCAACATTTCTCTGATATTCCTCTTGCTATATTCTGCAACATTCTCCTGATATTTTCCTTACTATAAAATCTTGGGCAACATTTTCCTCCTGATTTATCCTTTATTAATAATTATCGGCAAACATTCTCTGTATTACTCTTTCTAATAATTTCTTGGCAAACTTTTATCCTGATATTCCTGTTTCTCCTTCTAATAATATCTTGGCAAACATTTCTCCTGATATTCCTCCTTCTAATAATATCTTGGCAAACATTTCTCCTGATATTCCTCTTGCTAATAATATCTTGGCAAACATTTTTCCTGATATTCCTCTTTCTAATAATATCTTGGCAAACATTTTTCCTGATATTCCTCTTTCTAATAATATCTTGGCAAACATTTCTCCTGATATTACTCTTTCTAATAATATCTTGGCAAACATTTCTCCTGATATTACTCTTACTAATAATATCTTGGCAAACATTTCTCCTGATATTTCTCTTTCTAATAATATCTTGGCAAACATTTCTCCTGATATTTCTCTTTCTAATAATATCTTGGCAAACATTTCTCCTGATATTCCTCCTTCTCCTTCTCTCCTCAAAGCAGTAAGTAATTATGTGTCCTGGTAACATGATGATTAAGTCGTAATTATAGTAATTTGTTCCCCGAATAAGACAGTAAGAACGTCACCGTATGGCAATTATATGATATTTCACAATGTAGTTGAAGGATGGAACAGAGGGTTGGGAGAACGATGTATGTGTTGTATTATAATGTCGAGGAGTGGAGTAATTGTTTGTCTTGGTGTGGACTGTCGCTGGTGGTGGTGGTGGTGGTAGTGGTGGTGGTGGATGTTGGTGGTGGTGGTGGTGGTGGTGGTGGTGGTGGTGGTGATGGGGGTGTTGGTGGTGGTGGTGGTGGTGATGGAGATGGTGGTGGTGGTGGTGGTGGTGGTGATGGTGGTGGTGGTGGTGGGTGGTGGTGGTGGTGGTGGTGATGGGGGTGTTGGTGGTGGTGGTGGTGGTGGTGGTGGTGGTGATGGTGGTGGTTGTAATGTTGGATCAGTAATTGTATAAAGTAATAGTGATTTAGATGGTGTATTGTGTGCTGGGTATAGTGTGATAATTGGTGGTATTAACCCTTCATGCCCAGATCTTTCCTTTGCTATAAAAAAAAGTTTGCTGTCGAGCCTTAAAATAACGAAAAGTAACTGAATATACCAAATTAGTTCGTGGACAAGGATACTAAACAGGTCATATCCATAAAACATTGCTTATATTCACTAAAAATCGTCTAATGATACCCAAATTATAATGGAAATTACGTTCTGGGCCTCAAGGGATTAATTTAGAGAAAGCATCGGTCCTAATAGATAGGTTTGTTTGTATTTGATATTTTCTCCCCTTACAACCTCTGCTCTATTGCCCAAACACACACATCAGCTCTATTGCCCAAACACACACATCAGCTCTATTGCCCAAACACACACATCAGCTCTATTGCCCAAACACACACATCAGCTCTATTGCCCAAACACACACATCAGCTCTATTGCCCAAGCACACACATCAGCTCTATTGCCCAAACACACACATCAGCTCTATTGCCCAAACCCCACACATCAGCTCTATTGCCCAAACACACACATCAGCTCTATTGCCCAAAACACACACATCAGCTCTATTGCCCAAACACACACATCAGCTCTATTGCCCAAACACACACATCAGCTCTATTGCCCAAACACACACATCAGCTCTATTGCCCAAACACACACATCAGCTCTATTGCCCAAACACACACATCAGTACCTGTGTTTATTCCTGGTGTAGAACATAACAAAATAAGGAAGCTACAAGAGGCCGCGAGACCTACACGTGGTAGTTCCTGTAGTTCGTGTATATCATGAACTTAAAAAAAAATACGATAGGTTTTTGGTAGCGTAAAAAAAATATGATAGGTTTTTGGTAGCGTAAAAAAAAATACGCTAGGTTTTTGGTAGCGTAAAAAAAAATACGATAGGTTTTTGGTAGCGTAAAAAAAAATACGATAGGTTTCTGGTAGCGTAAAAAAAAATACGATAGGTTTCTGGTAGCGTGAAAAAAAATACGATAGGTTTCTGGTAGCGTAAAAAAAAATACGATAGGTTTCTGGTAGCGTAAAAAAAAATACGATAGGTTTCTGGTAGCGTAAAAAAAAATACGATAGGTTTCTGGTAGCGTAAAAAAAATACGATAGGTTTCTGGTAGCGTAAAAAAAAATACGATAGGTTTCTGGTAGCGTAAAAAAAAATACGATAGGTTTCTGGTAGCGTAAAAAAAATACGATAGGTTTCTGGTAGCGTAAAAAAAAAATACGATAGGTTTCTGGTAGCGTAAAAAAAATACGATAGGTTTTTGGTAGCGTAAAAAAAATACGATAGGTTTCTGGTAGCGAAAAAAAAAATACGATAGGTTTTCTGGTAGCGTAAAAAAAAATACGATAGGTTTCTGGTAGCGTAAAAAAAATACGTATGGTTTCTGGTAGCGTGAAAAAAAATACGATAGGTTTCTGGTAGCGTAAAAAAAATACGATAGGTTTCTGGTAGCGTAAAAAAAAATACGATAGGTTTCTGTAGCGTAAAAAAATAATAGGTTTCTGGAGCGTGAAAAAAAATAAGATAGTTTCTGTACGTAAAAAAAAACATAGGTTTCTGGTAGCGTAAAAAAATACGATAGTTTCTGTAGCGTAAAAAAAAATACGATAGGTTTCTGGTAGCGTAAAAAAAATGAAAATAGGTTTCTGGTAGCGTAAAAAAAAATACGAAGGTTTTTGGTAGCGTAAAAAATAGATAGGTTTTTGGTAGCGAAAAAAAAATACGATAGGTTTTTTGTAGCGTAAAAAATCGATAGGTTTTGTAGCGTAAAAAAAATACGATAGGTTTTGGTACGAAAACAAAAATACAAGGTTTGGTAGCGTAAAAAAATACGATAGTTTCTCTGGTAGCGTAAAAAAAATACGATAGGTTTCTGTAGCGTGAAAACAAAATACATAGTTTCTGGTAGCGTAAAAAAAATCGATAGGTTTCTGGTAGCGTAAAAAAAATACGAGGTTTTTGTAGCGTAAAAAAAAATACGATAGGTTTCTTGTGCGTAAAAAAAAACGATAGGTTTCTGTAGCGTAAAAAAAAATACGATAGGTTTCTGTTTGCTAAAAAAAATACGATAGGTTCTGTAGCGTAAAAAAAATACGATAGGTTTCTGGTAGCGTAAAAAAAATACGATGGTTTTGTAGCGTAAAAAAAAACGATAGGTTTTGACGTAAAAAAAATACGATAGGTTTCTGGTAGCAAAAAAAAATACGATAGGTTTCTGTAGCGTAAAAACAATACATAGGTTTCTGGTAGCGTAAAAAAAATACGATAGGTTTTTTACGAAAAAAAAAATACGATAGGTTTTTGGTAGCGTAAAAAAAAATACATAGTTTTTGGTAGCGTAAAAAAAATACGATAGTGTTTTTGGTAGCGTAAAAAAAATACGATAGGTTTTTGGTAGCGTAAAAAAAATACGATAGGTTTTTGGTAGCGTAAAAAAAAATACGATAGGTTTTTGGTAGCGTAAAAAAAAATACGATAGGTTTTTGGTAGCGTAAAAAAAAATACGATAGGTTTTTGGTAGCGTAAAAAAAAATACGATAGGTTTTTGGTAGCGTAAAAAAAAATACGATAGGTTTTTGGTAGCGTAAAAAAAAATACGATAGGTTTCTGGTAGCGTAAAAAAAAATACGATAGGTTTTTGTTAGCGTAAAAAAAAATACGATAGGTTTTTGTTAGCGTAAAAAAAAATACGATAGGTTTTTGGTAGCGTAAAAAAAATACGATAGGTTTCTGGTAGCGTAAAAAAAAATACGATAGGTTTTTGGTAGCGTAAAAAAAAATAAGATAGGTTTTTGGTAGCGTAAAAAAAAATACGATAGGTTTTTGGTAGCGTAAAAAAAAATACGATAGGTTTCTGGTAGCGTAAAAAAAAATGCGATAGGTTTTTGGTAGCGTAAAAAAAAATACGATAGGTTTCTGGTAGCGTAAAAAAAAAACGATAGGTTTCTGGTAGCGTAAAAAAAAATACGATAGGTTTTCTGTTAGCGTAAAAAAAAATACGATAGGTTTCTGGTAGCGTAAAAAAAAATACGATAGGTTTTTGGTAGCGTAAAAAAAAATACGATAGGTTTCTGGTAGCGTAAAAAAAAATACGATAGGTTTCTGGTAGCGTAAAAAAAAATACGATAGGTTTTTGGTAGCGTAAAAAAAAATACGATAGGTTTCTGGTACGTAAAAAAAAAATACGATAGGTTTTGGTAGGTTTTGTGGTAAAAAAATACTATAGATTTTTAGCGTATCTGGTTAAGAAAAATAATGGTTTAGTGGTTGCTTGTAATTAACTGCTTTTATTATTATATTTTTTCTGTAGCCTGGTGAAAATAGAAGACGTCGGTTGTAAAATGGATAAGAGTACGTGTGGGTTTGTCGGTAGGATAGGAGGGCTGTCGTTTGGTTAGGATGGGGTGAGCAGGTGTCGTGTTAGTGGTAGTAGTGGTAGTGTCGTGTTATGGTAGTGTCGTGTTAGTGGTAGTATGTAGTTCGTGTGTGTCGTGTAGGGGATAGGAGGGCTGTCGTTTGGTTAGGATGGGGGTGAGCAGGTGTCGTGTTAGTGGTAGTAGTGGTAGTGTCGTGTTAGTGTAGTGTCGTGTTAGTGTAGTAGTGGTAGTGTCGTGTGGTCGTGTAGGCAATAGGAGGGCTGTCGTTTGGTTAGGATGGGGGTGAGCAGGTGTCGTGTTAGTGGTAGTAGTGGTAGTGTCGTGTTAGTGGTAGTGTCGTGTTAGTGGTAGTAGTGGTAGTGTCGTGTGGTCGTGTAGGCAATAGGAGGGCTGTCGTTTGGTTAGGATGGGGGTGAGCAGGTGTCGTGTTAGTGGTAGTGTCGTGTGATCGTGTAGGGGATAGGAGGGCTGTCGTTTGGTTAGGATATGGGTGAGCAGGTGTCGTGTTAGCGGTAGTAGTGGTAGTGTCGTGTGGTCGTGTAGGGGATAGGAGGGCTGTCGTTTGGTTAGGATATGGGTGAGCAGGTGTCGTGTTAGTGGTAGTAGTGGTAGTGTCGTGTGGTCGTGTAGGGGATAGGAGGGCTGTCGTTTTGGTTAGGATATGGGTGAGCAGGTGTCGTGTTAGTGGTAGTAGTGGTAGTGGTCGTGTGGTCGTGTAGGCAATAGGAGGGCTGTCGTTTGGTTAGGATATGGGTGAGCAGGTGTCGTGTTAGTGGTAGTAGTGGTAGTGTCGTGTGATCGTGTAGGGGATAGGAGGGCTGTCGTTTGGTTAGGATTGGGTGAGCAGGTGTCGTGTTAGTGTTAGTAGTGGTAGTGTCGTGTGATCGTGTAGGGGATAGGAGGGCTGTCGTTTGGTTAGGATATGGGTGAGCAGGTGTCGTGTTAGTGGTAGTAGTGGTAGTGTCGTGTGATCGTGTAGGGGATAGGAGGGCTGTCGTTTGGTTAGGATATGGGTGAGCAGGTGTCGTGTTAGCGGTAGTAGTGGTAGTGTCGTGTGGTCGTTTAGGCAATAGGAGGGCTGTCGTTTGGTTAGGATATGGGTGAGCAGGTGTCGTGTTAGTGGTAGTAGTGGTAGTGTCGTGTGGTCGTGTATGGGAGAGGAGATAAGATAAGATTTTCATCCTATCTAGACACTTTGCAAGTACCAACTACAAGGTTATTGACTATACAAAGCGCCGCCACGTCAGCACGAACTAGGCGGACTCGAACCGCTGACCGAATGCACAGGGACGCTGCACATTGCGAACTCACGTCTCTACCAACCTTGCCCCCCTGACGGGCTATGGGAGAGGAGGGCTGTTGTTTGGTTAGGATATGGGTGAGCAGGTGTCGTGTTAGTGGTAGTGTCGTGTGGTCGTGTATGGGAGAGGAGGGCTGTCGTTTGGTTAGGATGGGGATGAGCAGGTGTCGTGTTTGTGGTAGTAGTAGCAGTAGCAGTGGTTGTGGTGTGGTAGTAGCAGTAGCAGTGGTTGTAGTAGTAGCAGAAGTTATTGTTGTTTTAGCTAGCAAGGAATCATATGAGTTCAGGTTTTTTCTAGAATTGTATATTATGCAAGATTGAGTCATATTAGCCGTTGCAATGAAGGTTATTTTTGGTTATTTGTGGAGATCAGTCAGGGAAAACAGTGTTGCCGAGCGTGGGGTGTTGGAGTGGGCATATAATAATATACCCACCAGGCCACTCACCGCCCGCTGTTGTATTGTGTGCCGAGAAAATACCTCCGTGTTATCTTAGGTCGGGTGACTTTCGGCCGAGACACACACTGGGCGCTCTCTGCTGCTCTGTAATAGTGTCATTTCAGGCCAGAATAGTGACGGTGTGTGAAGTTACTAAAGTATATGTGTGTGTGTGTGTGTGTGTGTGTTGTCTCTCTCTCTCTCTCTCTCTCTCTCTCTCTCTCTCTCTCTCTCTCTCTCTCTCTCTCTCTCTCTCTCTCTCTCTCTCTCTCTCTCTCTCTCTCTCTCTCTCTCTCTCTCTCTCTCTCTCTCTCTGGAAGCTGCAAGAGGCTAAGACAAACACACAGATAGACAGATAGATAAAAAAAACAGGTCGTATGTTAGGTTTGTCGCGGTCAGTCGTGGTGAGTCGTGGTCAGTCGTACGCCGTGTCGTCATTATAAGGCCCCGTTGTAAAGTTGGAGACAAGTCGTGGTCAGTGGGTGGGGGTTAGTTAGTTAGATAGATAGTTAGTTAGTTCCCAAGGTGGCGAAAGTGGAGAAAAGTGGAATAGGATAGGATTAGCGAGGCGAGCGACGGTAAGCCTTGAGATTTAGAGGGAGAAGAAATTAACCCCTTGAGACCCAGAACGTAATTTCCATTGTAATTTGTGAACCATTAGACGATTTTTAGTGACTAAGCAATATTTTATAGATATAACCTGTTTAGTATCCTTGTCCACTAACTAATTTGCTATATTCAGTGACTTTTCGTAGTTTTATGGCTCGGCAACCTGCGATTTTTTTTTAGCAAAGGAAAGATCTGGGCGTGAAGGGGTGAGGGATAGGCAGGAATACGTGTGAGGATAGGATAGGAAAGGATAGTAAAGGAATAGGAAGGGTAAAGGAAGGATTAATAGACTATCCTACTATATTAAATAGTTAAACATTAGACATATATTAAAAGTCTATAATTATTCTTGGGTAAAGGAAGGGTAAAGGAATACGTTTGAAGTCAGATGCAGAAATTAATGAACGGTTCGATAATGAGCGGAGGAATGAATGGAAGGAATGAAGAGACGTAGGCTGCAGGGGATGATAGAATGGAATGAATGGCAGGAATGAAGAGACGTAGGCTGCAGGAGATGATAGAATGGAATGAATGGCAGGAATGAAGAGACGTAGGCTGCAGGGGATGACAGAATGGAATGAATGGCAGGAATGAAGAGACGTAGGCTGCAGGAGATGATAGAATGGAATGAATGGCAGGAATGAAGAGACGTAGGCTGCAGGAGATGACAGAATGGAATGAATGGCAGGAATGAAGAGACGTAGGCTGCAGGAGATAATAGAATGGAATGAATGGCAGGAATGAAGAGACGTAGGCTGCAGGAGATGACAGAATGGAATGAATGGCAGGAATGAAGAGACGTAGGCTGCAGGGATGACAGAATGGAATGAATGGCAGGAATGAAGAGACGTAGGCTGCAGGGGATGACAGAATGGAATGAATGGCAGGAATGAAGAGACGTAGGCTGCAGGGGATGACAGAATGGAATGAATGGCAGGAATGAAGAGACGTAGGCTGCAGGAGATGCCAGAATGGAATGAATGGCAGGAATGAAGAGACGTAGGCTGCAGGAGATGCCAGAATGGAATGAATGGCAGGAATGAAGAGACGTAGGCTGCAGGAGATGCCAGAATGGAATGAATGGCAGGAATGAAGAGACGTAGGCTGCAGGAGATGCCAGAATGGAATGAATGGCAGGAATGAAGAGACGTAGGCTGCAGGAGATGACAGAATGGAATGAATGGCAGGAATGAAGAGACGTAGGCTGCAGGAGATGACAGAATGGAATGAATGGCAGGAATGAAGAGACGTAGGCTGCAGGAGATGATAGAATGGAATGAATGGCAGGAATGAAGAGACGTAGGCTGCAGGAGATGACAGAATGGAATGAATGAGGAGGAGGCTGAAATTTTAAGATTGGAAGGAAGGACACTGCACAGCGGAATGGCATGTTGCCTTGCTCTCTCTCTCTCTCTCTCTCTCTCTCTCTCTCTCTCTCTCTCTCTCTCTCTCTCTCTCTCTCTCTCTCTCTCTCTCTCTCTCTCTCTCTCTCTCTCTCATTGTCTGTGACTAAATACCGTGAACTGCTGATGGAAAGAGAGAGAGAGAGAGAGAGAGAGAGAGAGAGAGAGAGAGAGAGAGAGAGAGAGAGACCGAGAGAGAGAGAGAGAGAGAGAGACAAATAAAAATCGATATGAGTACACACACACACAGTCACACACAAACACACAGTCACACACAAACACAGTCACACACACACACACACACACACACACACACACACACACACACACACACACACACACACACACACACACACACACACACACACACACACACACACACACACACACACACACACACACACACACACACACACACACACACACACACACACACACACACACACTTGCAATCAGCGTTTCTAATAAACCTGTTCAATTTTTATAGTCATGAAATATTAATTGGAGAAATGACTGAGCGAATCTCTAAGGGAAAGTTGACAAGTGTGGACGAAGAGATATGAAAAAAGTGCGAAAACATAAAAAATGGATTCGAATACGTATTCATTTTAGAGTTCGTCAGTAGATATTTTTTTTATTTTTTTTATTGAATGGTTTTCATATACTCAGTTTTTTTTTAATGAGTTGAAGTGAAAAATCCTGCCCCCTTGCTGCTTACTGCCTGATATTTGATGCCAGGAGAAGGGAATACTACGCTTCTTCTTAATATCAGTTGTATTTTATCATAGTTAACCCTAGTATCAGGTAAACATAGGCATCATTTTAACCAGGAGACCTTAAGATAGAATGGATATATACCAGGAGAAGAGAATACTGCAGTTCTTCTAAATTTAACCTGTATTTTATCATAGTTAACCATAGTATCAGGTAAACACAGGCATCATTTTAAGCATGAGACCTTAAGATAGAATGGATATATGCCGGGAGAAGAGAATACTACAGTTCTTCTAAATTGAACCTGTATTTTATCATAGTTAACCCTAGTATCAGGTAAACATAGGCATCATTTTAACCAGGAGACCTTAAGATAGAATGGATATATGCAGGGAGAAGGGAATACTACAGTTCTTCTTAATATCAGTTGTATTTTATCATAGTTAACCATAGTGTCAGGTAAACAGAGGCATAACTTTAAGTATGAGACCTTAAGATAGAATGGATATTTTTGCCTTGGAAAAAAAAAAACTATAATAATAATAATAACTAGGTAGACGTGCAGCTTTCTCTGTCAGAAACAGAAGTCTTAAGTGGAAAGCTGCATGCCCAGGAATGGCCTTACATTAAGAAGGACTCCAGCACATATACGTTGATAAATGTATTATGGCCGACCCTGACCACACTCCATACAAGAGGCCATTTTAGCTCCGGGCAGTAAAGTTTGACCTTCCTGATGAGCTTGAGCTTCAATCTGTAGATGGAGTCGACCATGGTGGCCACCCTGATGGCACCCACAAGGACGGTGTTCACGCTGGCCTAGAAGTCGAGCTTGGCCACCTTAATGGCACCCATGAGGCAGCGAATGGCGTCCACACTTTCCGTGCTGCACTCTTTGCGTCGCTCGAAGGGGATGCTTGCAACTTGGACATGAAGAAAAAAAAAAACCCACCAAGGGAGAAACTCCCTTAGTGGGCGGTTTTTTTTTTTTTTTTTTTTTCCGCACACTTCTCGGCCATCACAGAGGCATAGACACTATATTGATGCATATATGAAGTCTGTGTGTTCAGCCATCTCCGAGGAGTTCGACCGGACAGACACCGCACATACACACACAGCTCTGCAATCGGGCTCTCCCCTATGCGGTTTCTGATGATACCTCAGGAATTACCCAACGGGCCATTCCTGGATAATAATAATAATAATGATAATAATAATGATAATAATAATAATAATAATAATAATAATAATAATAATAATAGTATTAGTGTCGAATATATTGGTTTTAGATGTCGATTAGTTCTGGGTAGGCAAGGTATACGTGAGATATATACGTGAATATGTCATCACTATAGCCTCATCACCACCGCTATTATAGTCAGTTATATTATAGTATAGTAGTAGTATAGTAGTTATATTATACACCCCCACCCGTCATCAAACGGATAAAAGTGTTGTAGTTTGTTTCATGTGATTAAATTAAGTGAGAGTCAGATTAAAGTTTTGTTTTTCTTTAGTGTTTGCTGGTTATGTTTAGTGGGGGAGGGTGGTTTGTGCAGTAGTGTTGATATGTGTTGTGTGGTTGTTTACGATTGTTTAGGGGTTTGGTTGCTTATTGTTTTTGTGTGTTGTCTGTGTGTCTTACTTTGCTGTCGATGTGTGTGTGCTGTGTTTTCTTTCTTGTGTTGTGCTGTGTTCGTGTGTGTGTGTGTGTTTCGAATGGTGAAATTAGGGTTTGGTTTTGTAGGATCTCCTTCATGCTCTCTCTCTCTCTCTCTCTCCTCCTCTCTCTCCTCTCCTCTCTCTCCTCTCTCTCTCTCTCTCCTCTCTCTCTCCTCTCTCCTCTCTCTCTCATTTTCATTTAAATGCTCTTTTTTCTTACTTACGTTCAATTCTAGATTGTATGCATGTATTGGTGATGTCTCTACTCTAGCTCTCTCTAAAACAGTATTTAATCAGTGCAATTTACCTAGTCCTAAACTTATCTCATATTATGTTGAGGATTAGTTGTATATCGAGATAGGTGATTGGTCACGCTATGTACCTGCTTTTTGCTATCCTGGCGGTAATCCGATGCTACTAGACTTGTGGTATTCACTCTTCACTCTCTTAATCGATGTTAGGCGTGCATTCTAAGTGACTCAATCTGTGCTCGTACTCTACTTCTGATCATAGTAACTAACATAACATTAAAATCAACTAACATTTCATTCCAAAATAGAAAATAACCATAAGACTTCCATTACTATATATAATAAATAAGACTACGACTATTACAATTGGTGAGACTGATTGGTGAGTTGGTACTTTGAGGATACTATTTTAATCCGTCTAAAAAGTAATATTAATCGTTGAATATTCCTAGTCTGCAACATTACTACTTTTATGTTACATTCAATTCAAGTTCATTATGGTAACAGATTTTCCTAGTTGGCTTTGTAACTAGGTTTCTTTGCCCAGAATCTTGGTATGTTTGTTTGGCGTTATTACCATGCTGATACTGTCGGCTTTACTTGATGGGTCATTCACGTTAGCTGTGCTTAATCGATGAGTATGTTTTAGAGGGTGCAATTCGGGTGCTCATCTTGGTGGGTCGGTGTAACTAGCATTTCATGAAGCATAACCAATGACAAGTAGGCTTGTATAGCAATAACCTAGATGAAAGTTCAGAACATAAGAATTAAGAAAGATAAGAAGATAAGAAAATAAGAACATAAGAACATAAGACGATAAGAACATAAGAAAATAAGAACATAAGAACATAAGGAAGCTACAAGAGGCCGTGAGACCTACACGTGGTAGTTCCTGTTACTTAACACTACCTACATCCACCTTTCATCCCCAGCCATGAAATAATCCAGCCTCCTTTTAAAGCTCCCTAATGACTCTGCACTAACTACCTGTATACTGAGTCCATTCCAATCACTTACCACTTATTTGTGCACCAGATTTTCCCTATTTCCTTTTTAAATAACGTTTTTAAATGACCGCTTGAGAAGAAATCTAGTCGGTAGTGTGTTGTATTGGCGTTATATACAAGTGTGATAAGTGTGGCTTTACGTACTGATTGCCCCCTTCCATGATAGCAGTGTGCTATAATATCATAGTTATTGTTTTTAGAGGGAGGGCTAATTTGGGGTCCTTTGGGGGGGCGTGTGTAGCGTCCCATGCGCATTCGGTCAGCGGTTCGAGCCCACCAAGTTCGTCCTGGCTTGGTGGCGCTTTTGTATAGTCAATAACCTTGTAGTTGGTACTTGCAAAGTGTCTAGATAGGATCAAAGTATCTTATCTTATATCCTTTGGGGGGAGAGAGGTAAACATTTTGGAATATATTTTTCTTTTATCCAGTGAAAGTTAGATTTTAAGATTTAGGCATATTACATTGTTTTGTTAATGGTATGTGTTGGTGTTATCTGTACGGCTGACAACACCTGTCCCTGTCCTCTACGCATCTCTTGAGTGTTTGTATCGTCTGTATTTCTAACTGCAGGGAAAAATAGAACAAACCTGAGTCATGGATCACTATTATTACCATTAGAGTAATTAGATTATTATTATTATTATTATTATTATTATTATTATTATTATTATTATTATTATTATTATTATTAGAGGGACGGGAGGAGGAGGAGGTAGTATTGAGGAAGGAGGAGCAGGGGAGGAGGAGGTCGCAAGAATAGTCTTCTTTTGTTCGGCGTCAAGTAATTGGTCAATCGGGGTTTGGAGTCAGGGTGGTATGTATTGGTTGTTTGAATTGCGATTTAGTTTTTTATGAGACTTGAAAGGTCCTCACGGTCCAGATCTACCTGGCACATAAAATGGCTGTTGGTAGCCATAAATAGGAATCACCTTAATTACCAATCTTAAGTTATGGAGTCTGGCAAGGTACTGTAGGTTGTCTTGGTATTGCTTGTATCACTAAAGACCCGTCCTAACCCACACCACACCACACTGGAAACCTTAGCTACTCCATAAATTGCGTATTCGCAGCTGTTAAGTGTCTCTACTCCTGTTTACACCTAAGCCACCCACGCCATCCCACCCACCCCACACACCACACACACCACAACCACACACACCCATCACCTACACCCACACCCAAACAACCACACACACACCACTCACACACCCCACACACACCCACACACACACCACCACACCCACACCCACACCACACCACCCACACCCACACCCACCACCACCCACACCACACACACCACACCCACCCACACACACACACACACACACACACACACACACACCACACACACACACCACACACACACACCACACACACACACACCACACACACACCCACACACACACCCACACCCACCCACCCACCCACCCACCCACCACCCACCCACCCACACACACACACACACACACACACACACCACACCACCACCCACCCACCCCCACACACACACACACACACACACACAACACACACACCACACACACACACACACACACACACATACAGATACACACACACGGACCTCACCCGTTGTTTTTTTTAGATAATTTTATTTACATCTCTTATAAAAAAATAATCAGTGTAAAATAATCCGTTTTTTCATCTCTACTATAAATAAACGCAAATAAAACGCACTCCAATAAACTTGGCGACTACGTTGTGCGGGAAGTAGTGTAGGCATTGCAGATGAAGGGATCTGTGAAGTGTAACGCAGGGTGAGTCGCTGAGTGAGAGAGGGAGGCAGGGAAAGGCATAGATGTCCTCAGCGATTTGTTGTGAGTGTGTAAGGGCGGTGCTGTAATGTCATGTTACTCTATAACCTTGTTTATATGGCCTTACTGAGGACGCTGGCGGCTGTGTGAAGCGTGTGTGTGTGTGTGTGTGTGGTGTGTGTGGTGTGTGTGTGTGTGTGTGTGTGTGTGTGTGTGTGTGTGTGTGTGTGTGTTTGTGTGTGTGTTGGGTGGTCAGCTATGCATCCTTAGCGTTTATTCGGTACTGTTGTGACGATTATTTTTATATTTTTTGATAGCTTTTATTTAGATCCTTATTTCGGGCCAGAGATTTTTTTCTGCTTTTATTTAATTTGAATGGAAATATTACTACTTATATTTAGAATCATGACTTCTGGACGACAGTTTTTTTATGCTTTTATTCGAATGGCAATATAACGACAGAGTAAGACAGGAAAAGGTGAATTGGCGATGACTATTAGTATATCTATTTATTGAAAGCTTTTGTTTAGATCCATAGTTATGAACGGCAGTGGTTTTTTTTAGACTTATATATAACCCCTTGAGACCCAGAACGTAATGTCCATTGTAATTTGACTACCATTAGACGACTTCTAGTGCATATAAGCAATATTTTATAGATATGACCTGTTTAGTACCCTTGTCCACTGACTAATGTGGTATATTCAGTTACTTTTCGTATTTTTATGGCTCGACTACATACAATTTTTTTCAGTAAAGGAAAGATCTGGGCGTGAAGGGTTTATTTTGAATGGAAATATTACTACTTCGAGGTGGAGTAAGACTTGAGGTAAATTTTCGGTGCCGTCACCCTCTTAGATGGCCGTAATGTACATAAGTAGACGGTAGATTGTAGGGGTAGATAATCGCGGCAGTGAAAGTAGACGGTATAGGAGACGAGACAGACGGAGCGACTTTCTGTCCAATAAATTCATTGCGAGATGTCACTCCTATCAACCCTTATGGCCTTAACAACCTCACTTAACAACCTCACTTAACAACCTTCTTAACAACCTTCTTAACAACCCTCTTAACAACCTTTTCCACGCCTGTTCCTTCACCCTTAACCCCTTCACGCCCAGATCTTTCCTTTGCTATAAAAAATATCGTCTGTTGTCGAGCCATAAAATTACGAAAAGTAACTGAATATACTCAATAAGTTAGTCGACAAGGATACTTAACAGGTCACATCTATAAAATATTGCTTATAGGCACTAAAAATCATCTAATGGTACTCAAATTACAATGGAAATTACGTTCTGGGTCTTAAAGGGGTTAAAATGTCCGACCAACCTGCATGCCTTAGTCCTATTTCAAGATTTTTATTCAGTCTCAAATATTAATAATAATGTTATTTGCACCCGGAGGCATACTGGAAAAAAAACCTATGGCAGACATTAATGCTACCGTAGATAACACTATAGTCGCCAGTCACTTGCCACTGCACTAATGTCGCCAGGCACAATATATTACGAATTATAGCATCACTACTGATTTGTATGTGCCACTGAAGACGGATACACAGTTTATATTATGTACATCACACTACATGTCTTCAGTGGCACATACACGTCAGTAGTGATGCTAATATTCGTAAAATATTGTGCCTGGCGACATTAGTGCAGTGGCAAGTGACTGGCGACTATAGTGTTATCTACGGTAGTACGTATATTGTCTTACTTATAATGCAGAGTTCTTCCTTCCTCCTCTTCTCTCATCATACCAATTACTTTATTAAGTGTTTATCTTGGCCTACTTATAATGCAGTCTTTCTACTTTTACCTCGCAACACACCGCAAACATTTTTATTAGTGTTTATATAGAGTCACTTTTAATCCAGAGTTCTTTTTCCTTCCTCTCTTAGCATACCAAACATTTTTTTTACAATGTTTTCATGTTATTATTCTGGTACCTTTAATCTGTCTAACTCCATCTAAATCGTCCCTGTGTGTGTGTATGTATGTATGTCTTTCTTTTAACACATGGAGACAGCAGCAGCAGTTTGTTTTACCGCTAGTATTTGTATGTTTCTGCACCTTTTTTTTTTTTTTTTTTTTAAATTGCCATATTTTTGCACCTTTTCTCTGCCTTTAGACATTTTTGCCATATATGTGCACCTTTTATCTGCCATTAGAAATATAATTGCCATATTTTTGCACCTTTTCTCTGCCTTTAGATATATAATTGCCATATTTTTTGCACCTTTTATCTGCCTTTAGAAATATTGTTGCACCTTTTATCTGCCATTAGAAATATTGTTGCACCTTTTATCTGCCATTAGAAATATTTTTGCACCTTTTATCTGCCGTTAGAAATATTTTTTGCACCTTTTATCTGCCATTAGAAATATTTTTACCATATTTGTGCATCTTTTCTCTGCCTTTCTCCATCTATGTCGTCTTTTCAACACATGGACACAGAAGCAGCCAGCAGGTTCCTCCCCCCCTCCCTTCCCCCTTACATTCCTTCCCCCTCCCTCCCCCCCCCTTCCCCCCCTACCCCCTCCCTGCCCCTTCCCTTCCCCCTTACATGCCTTCCTCATGCTCCCTGTCACTTCGCATCACCTCTACTGAAGTGGCCTCAATCATGATAACACACCCACACCCACCCATCCACACACCCACACCCACCCACACACACACCCACCCATCCACATCCACACACACCCACCCACCACACCCACCCACACCCACACCCACCCACACCCACACACACCCACCCATCCACATCCACACACACACACCCACACACCCACCCACCCACACCCACCCACCCACACACACCCACACACACCACACACCCACCCATCCACATCCACACCCACCCACACACCCACCCATCCACATCCACCCCCCCTCCCCCCCACACCCCCACCCACCCCCCACATACACCCCCACCCCCACCCCCACACCCCCACACCCACCCACACCCACCCACACCCACACCCACCCACACCCACCCACACCCACACCCACCCACACCCACCCCACCCACACCCACCACACCCACACCCACCCACCACACCCACCACCCACCTACCCCACACCCACACCCACCACCCACCCACCCACACCCACCACCCACCCACACCCCCACACACCCACACACACCCTCACCCACCCTCACCCACATACACCCACACCCCCACACCCCCACACCCACACACACACCCACACCCACACCCACACACACCCACACCCACCCATCCACACCAACACCCACCCACACGCCCACTTCTCACGTCCTCATATATCAAAGGATCCTCAAGCAAAAAGTTCAAGTCAGAACGCGATCTTGAAGACGTCATATAAGAGTGTAATTTGAGTCGCCTATATGTAGAGTGAAGTTTATGATACAGTAATAGCTTTGAGCGATCAACTACCTAGCTTTGTGACCGCGGGAACTAAGGAACTATAAACTATAACTACATTATAACTATAACTATTGTAAGGAATTATTTTTATCACGTAGATGTTTTAGATTAAGAGAAAGATGTGTATTTATTAATTTTTTATAACTTTTTTTCCGGGCCATATTATTGTTATTTAGATGTTTTAGAAGGTAGAAGTGTATTATTTATAGCTATTTCTCTCTCTCTCCCCCCCCCTCTCTCTCTCTCTCTCTCTCTCTCTCTCTCTCTCTCTCTCTCTCTCTCTCTCTCTCTCTCTCCACGCACACAAATGCATTTCAATCTCCTTTATTACTTTTCCCTCTCATCTGTCTTCATCTTCCTCTCATTCATTCCACTCAAACACTCTTACCTCCACCCTCCATCATTCTCTCTCTCTCTCTCTCTCTCTCTCTCTCTCTCTCTCTCTCTCTCTCTCTCTCTCTCTCTCTCTCTCTCTCTCTCTCTCTCTCTCTCTCAATATCATCAGTTCCTTACCTTTACCACAAGAGAAGCGATCTGTTTCGGAGAGTATTAAATAAGGAGGCGAAGAGAGAGAGAGAGAGAGAGAGAGAGAGAGAGAGAGAGAGAGAGAGAGAGAGAGAGAGAGAGAGAGAGAGAGAATTACATACCTTATACACATTTGAATAAGAAATTAGAGGTACGACCAGTTAGTATTATGAATTAAATGAATAAATTATGAATCATAGCCGATAGATCAACATTTTTCAAAGCACCACAAAGGAAATAAAAAAAGAAATCAGATTTAATCCTTCTAATTCGATTATTTCTGGAATGGAGCATGAAAAGTAAAATGTTAAAATGCGGACTGGACGATGGCATTTTTGTTGCAATATAAAATGCATGTATGTGTTGGAAATATATGTTTTATACTGCCATTGGTCTCGAGGGTATAATATCATGACAGGGTGGCAGGGTGGCAGGGTGGCAGGGTGAGGTAGTAGGGGTGTATAGGGGACAGAATGCAGTGCCGTTTTAAGTCTTTTGGGGCCCTATGCGACATGATGTTTGGGGCTCTAATCTGTAAAACTATGGTGGGGGGGGATTCCAAGCCCTCTAAGGTGGTCCGGGGGCACGCCATTGACATTTTAATACATCTATCTGGTGCACTTTAAGAGGAAAAGAGATTAAATTCTAAAAATATAGCAAATAATGTCAGCTTGGGCCCTTGGTGGCTTCGGGGGCCCCTTGGTGGCTTCGGGGGCCCCTTGGTGGCTTCGGGGGCCCTGTGCAACCGTGTAGTGATGGCATGGAGCAAGAAACGGCCCTGTCAGGATGGGTGGGCAGGGTAAGGTAGCAGGGGTGTGTATATAACAGTAGCAGGTCAGGATAGGTTGGCAGGTTAAGGTAGCAGGGGTGTGTATATAACAGTAGCAGGGTGAGGTATATAGCAGGGGTGTGTGGAAGTGGCAGAGGTGTGTATATAATTATAACTGGCAGAGTAAGGTATATAGCAGGGGTGTGTATATAACTGTGGGAGGGTGAGGTATATAACAGGGGTGTGTGGTAGTAGCAGTAGTGTGTATATAACAGTGGCAGGGTGAGGTATATAACAGGGGTGTGTGGTAGTAGCAGTAGTGTGTATATAACAGTGGCAGGGTGAGGTATATAACGGGTGTGTGGTAGTAGCAGTGGTGTGTATATAACAGTGGCAGGGTGAGGTATATAACAGGGGTGTGTGGTAGTAGCAGTGGTGTGTATATAACAGTGGCAGGGTAAGGTATATAACGGGTGTGTGGTAGTAGCAGTGGTGTGTATATAACAGTGGCAGGGTAGGTATATAACTTGTATGCATGGTGTGTATATAGTCAGGTAGGATCACTGTGTTGTTGCGTGGTGTATATAACAGGGCAGGGTAAGGTATATAACGGGTGTGTGGTAGTAGCAGTGGTGTGTATATAACAGTGGCAGAGGAAGATATAACGGGGTGATGGTAGAGAGGGGTGAATAGAGAGATGAGAGGAGGAGGGTAAGTGAGAGGAGAGCAGGAATGGAAGAGGTGGAAGGAAAGAGAGAGAGAGAGGAGAGAGAGAGGGAGAGAGAGAGAAGAGACGAGGAATGAGAGAGAAGAGGAGGAGAGAGAGAGAGAGAGAGTGAGAGAGGAGAGGTGTGATGGGTGTGTGTGTGTGGTGGTGGTGTGTGTGTGTGTGGGGTGTGGGTGTGTGTGTGGGTGTGTGTGATGTGTGTGTGTGTGTGTGTGTGTGTGTGTGTGTGTGTGTGTGTGTGTGTGTGTGGTGTGTGTGTGTGTGTGTGTGTGTGTGTGTGTGTGTGTGTGTGTGTGTGTGTGTGTGTGTGTGTGTGTGTGTGGTGTGTGGTGTGTGTGTGTGTGTGTGTGTGTGTGTGTGTGTGTGTGTGTGTGTGTGTGTGTGTGTGTGTGTGTGTGTGTGTGTGTGTGTGTGTGTGTGTGTGTGTGTGTGTGTGTGTGTGTGTGTGTGTTGTGTGTGTGTGTGTGTGTGTGTGTGTGTGTGTGTGTGTGTGTGTGTGTGTGTGTGTGTGTGTGTGTGTGGGAGGGAGAGAGAAAAAAAATGAGAAACGTGAGTTAGTGAGGATGTAGAGGGAGGTGGTGTCTATATATAGGTGTAGGAGTTGTCTATATATAGGTGTAGGAGTTGTCTATATATAGGTGTAGGAGTTGTCTATATATAGGTGTAGGAGTTGTCTATATATAGGTGTAGGAGTTGTCTATATATAGGTGTAGTAGTTGTCTATATATAGGTGTAGGAGTTGTCTATATATAGGTGTAGGAATTGTCTATATATAGGTGTAGGAGTTGTCTATATATAGGTGTAGGAGTTGTCTATATATAGGTGTAGGAGTTGTCTATATATAGATGTAGGAGTTGTCTATATATAGGTGTAGGAGTTGTCTATATATAGGTGTAGGAGGTGTCTATATATAGGTGTAGGAGTTGTCTATATATAGGTGTAGGAGTTGTCTATATATAGGTGTATGAGTTGTCTATATATAGGTGTAGGAGGTGTCTATATATAGGTGTAGGAGTTGTCTATATATAGGTGTAGGAGTTGTCTATATATAGGTGTAGGAGTTGTCTATATATAGGTGTAGGAGGTGTCTATATATAGGTGTAGGAGTTGTCTATATATAGGTGTAGGAGTTGTCTATATATAGGTGTAGGAGTTGTCTATATATAGGTGTAGGAGTGTCTATATATAGGTGTAGGAGTTGTCTATATATAGGTGTAGGAGTTGTCTATATATAGGTGTAGGAGGTGTCTATATATAGGTGTAGGGGTAGGGGGTGTTTATATAGGGGTAGGGGGTGTCTATATATAGGGGTAGGGGTTGTCTATATAAAGGTGTAGGAGGTGTCTATATATAGGTGTAGGAGGTGTCTATATGTAGGGGTAGGGGGTGTTTATATATGGGTAAGGGGTGTCTATATATAGGTGTAGGAGGTGTCTATATAATAGGTGTAGGAGGTGTTTATAGTAGGTATGGGGGTGTCTATATATGTAGGGGTAGGAGGTGCCTTATAGGGGTAGGGGGTGTCTATATATAGGTGTAGGAGGTGTCTATATATAGGTGTAGGAGAGTGTTTATAGTAGGTATGGGGGTGTCTATATATGTAGGGGTAGGGGGTGTCTATAGGGGTAGGGGGTGTATATATAGGGGAAGGGGGTGTTTATAGGGGTAGGGGGTGTCTATATATAGGTGTAGGAGGTGTTTATGTATGTAGGGGTAGGGGATGTCTATATATAGGGGAAGGGGATGTCTATAGGGGTAGGGGATATAAAGGTAGGGTGTGTATATATATGTGGGGGTAGGGGGTGTCTATATAGGGGAAGGGGATGTCTATAGGGGTAGGGGGTGTCTATATAGGGGTAGGGTGTGTCTATATAGGGGTAGGGGGTGTCTATATAGGGGTAGGGGGTGTCTATATAGGGGTAGGGGGTGTCTATATAGGGAAGGGGATGTCTATAGGGGTAGGGGTGAGGCGGTGTAAAGGTAAGGTGTTGGGATTAGCGGTGTGGCGATGACAGGTGTGAAGATTTAGGGTCGCGTTGAAATGTGGAAGCAACAGTGTGGAGAGATGAAGAGTGGCGGTGGCAGGTGGAAAGGAGGGATTAGGGTGGCGTTGACTGACTTCTTGCCACTTTTTTGTTGCTACTTCTGTCTTTGCACTTTTTTGTTGCCCTTCTACCACTTTTTTTATGTCTCATTTTCCACTTTTTTGTCCTTTTCCATCTTTTTGTCCTTTTCCACTTTTTTGTTGCCCTTTAACTCTTATTGTTGCCCTTCTTCCACTTTTTTTTTGCCCTTTACCACTTTTTTTTTGCCCTTTACCACTTTTTTGTTGCCCTTTTCCACTTTTTTATGGCCCTTTTCCACTTTTTTGTTGCCCTTTTCCACTTTTTTATTACCAATTCCACTTTTGTTGCCCTTTTCCACTTTATTGTTGCCCTTTTCCACTTTTTTGTTGCCCTTTACCACTTTTTTGTTGCCCTTTTCCACTTTTTTGTTGCCCTTTTCCACTTTTTTGTTGCCCTTTTCCACTTTTTTGTTGCCCTTTTCCACTTTTTTGTTGCCCTTTTCCACTTTTGTTGCCCTTTTCCACTTTATTGTTGCCCTTTTCCACTTTTTTGTTGCCAATTCCACTTTTATTGCCCTGTTCCACTTGTTTGTTGCCCTTTTCCACTTTTTTGTTGACCTTTACCACTTTTTGGTTGCCCTTTTCCACTTTTTTTTGCCCTTTTCCACTTTTTTGTTGCCAATTCCACTTTTGTTGCCCTTTTCCACTTTATTGTTGCCCTTTTCCACTTTTGTTGCCCTTTACCACTTTTTTGTTGCCCTTTTCCACTTTTTTGTTGCCCTTTTCCACTTTTTTGTTGCCCTTTTCCACTTGTTTGTTGCCAATTCCACTTTTATTGCCCTTTTCCACTTGTTTGTTGCCCTTTTCCACTTTTTTGTTGCCCTTTTCCACTTTTTTGTTGCCCTTTTCCACTTTTTTGTTGCCCATTTCAGTTTTTGTTGTTGCTCCCTTTGTCACTTTTTTTGCATCCAGGTGACCCAGACACTCACAGATCCAGCCCAGTCTGAACCCAATCACCACACTGTTCATAGCTTCTGCCCTCTCCTCTCCCTCTTTCGGAGGGCGCAAACCTCTCCTTTGTACTTGTATTGTATTTATCATTCTTACTGTCTACCACTACCACTTCTATTGTTACTACTACCACTACTACTACTACCACTGCAACTACTACTGCTACCATAAATTACTATACTATATAGTAATTCTATGCACGAAAATGCCGGCGACAGAGTCACATTTATCATGTTTGATACTGCTCACATTTATGTTCATTGTTTCTGATCAGTCAAGTAATATTGTAAGTTGGCCAGCGATTACTGATAGTCGGAATAAATTCTTCATCCCGATACCGGGTCACTGTTTTAGTCAATCTTATTTCTTCCTATTTTACGAAAATTTAACTCATTGATGAAAAATTAAGATCCCTACCTAAAACGTTATGCTCTAGGAGTCCAATAGTGAGGCAGATTTGTTTCACAGAGTATAGGAAATTGCATTTCAAACAAGCAGAATTGAACATTTCCATGGACCCCCGGGCCCCCCTAGCGGACTCGGCCCCATCGGGGCCTCGAGGAAGTCACCCCCCTGCAGAAAATCCTAGATCCGCCACTGTACTACTACTACTACTACTACTATCACTAACCCTACTACTACTAAAACCACTACTATTACAATAACTATTACTACCACTGCTATTGCTACTACTAACACTACGATTACTACTATTACCACTACTACTTTACAACTACTACTACTATACTACTACTACTACTACTACTACTACTACTACTACTACTACTACTATTACTACTACTATTACTACTACTACTACTACTACTACTATTACTACTACTACAGCCACTACTACAACTACTATTACTACTAATATATGTAGTATGGGGAGTAATATATATTTTTATTTTTTTTATTATTGTTGTTTTTATTGTTAGTTAGTTAGTTATATTATCTTAAAAATGGAATATGGTAGGACATGGACGTGGGCGCACGGAGCGGAGTCTATCCACCTTTCAGCTATGCCGGAGATAGAATGAGGCAGATCAAGAGGGCTTGGGGACTTGGGGTGGCCTGGATCGAGTGACGTAGGTGCGCCGTGTGAGCCAAAACGCGTCCAGCCGTTCGGAAGACCGTTTATAGACTGTACTTTTTTGTTTCCGCCACGTCGCCTCCGTGGTGTAGTGACTAGTGCGCCTGGCTACGAATATGCGGGCCCTGGTTCGAATCCGTACCAGGGCAAGTCTGCGGCCAGCCCACCTAGCTGTTCATCCTCCCTTTCGGGGTTGATAAATGGGTACCTGGGGAAACCTGGGGAAGGTAACTGTGGTAACCCGGATGTCACACTTGCCCTGTGTCCCGGGGTAATGGGTTGCCACCCACCACAGGCTCAAAGGCTAATGCGACGGAGATGAGCACCGAGGTCACGTGCAACATAGCGTATGACCCTAACTTTACCTTTTCGCTATTACCCAACGCTTCCTCTAACTTTTCTGAACTCTGAAACATTTGATCCAAGTTATTAAAATGTTACTCATTCGTTGAAGTAAAAAAAAACAACTTGATTTTAAAGTTATGCAATTTCACGAGTGTTTTCATTTTGAGATTGGTCATGAAATTTTTAGGGAATGTCAATTGTCCTCGCAAAAATTTCTGATGCACAAAGATTATAGAAAAATATTAACATAAAACTGTGTGTAATTAAATATGGAAATTTTTTGTTAACTAGATAAAAAAAATGACATGGTTGTGATATGGCATTGTATTTCAGAGTGCGTTTTAGCCTCTCTTCAATACACTATTTTAATACATACTGGGGAAAAAAATTGTTCCATCAAAGGACTGATATTGTGTGACTGAAACAAGTGTTGGCTCATATTTTTTTTCTAGTAGGGAGAAAATGATGTATGTAGAAAGAAGCGTTTGTCTGATATGATCTTTTGTATTGAGTTCAGGTGGTGATTGATTTATGTAATGTATTCCTTTGTTCTGTGAGGGCTGGAATATTGTGTGTGTGAGAGAGAGAGAGAAAGAGAACAACAACAACAGGGAGAGAGAGAGAGAGAAAGAGAACAACAACAACAGGGAGAGAGAGAGAGAGAAAGAGAACAACAACAACAGGGAGAGAGAGAGAGAGAAAGAGAACAACAACAACAGGGAGAGAGAGAGAGAGAAAGAGAACAACAACAACAGGGAGAGAGAGAGAGAGAGAGAAAGAGAACAACAACAACAGGGAGAGAGAGAGAGAGAAAGAGAACAACAACAACAGGGAGAGAGAGAGAGAGAAAGAGAACAACAACAACAGGGAGAGAGAGAGAGAGAAAGAGAACAACAACAACAGGGAGAGAGAGAGAGAGAAAGAGAACAACAACAACAGGGAGAGAGAGAGAGAGAAAGAGAACAACAACAACAGGGAGAGAGAGAGAGAGAAAGAGAACAACAACAACAGGGAGAGAGAGAGAGAGAGAGAAAGAGAACAACAACAACAGGGAGAGAGAGAGAGAGAGAGAGAGAGAGAGAGAGAGAGAGAGAGAGAGAGATATTCCCACGTTATATCAAATAATTTAAATCACCATAGAATATTATAAATTATTCCTTGCTATTTTATCCTCCATTCAGTATATAATTTTTTTTACTACTTGTTATCGCTCTATATTACATACCTATTTCTTTTTACCCTTGCACATTATCTCTATCTCTGTCTTTCCCCTCTCCCCTAACCCCCTCTCGCCTTCCACCTGAATTTCCCCTCTTTAACACTCGTCTGGTCTCCTTGGTAACGCGATACACACAAACGTTACACTCACTACGACTTGCTGACTGACTGACTGACTCTGACTGACCTTACTTACTGACAGGAATTCATGTTTTTTGAAGGGCCTGGTGTCGCCTTCGCGTTTTCCATCCTGTTAAAAGCTATATATATACACCAAATGGCTAGAAAGCAAAGATATGAAAGCAATGAAACTCTGAAAAATATAAATAAAAGGCGGTAAAGTCTACCCACGAACCGGGATTTAGAATTTTAATCGTCTTTCCTCAAGGGTTCCGTTAATATGTATTATTAATATGGTGGTGGTGTGTGTGTGTGATGGTGATGCTGTGTGTGTGGTGGTGATAGTGTCTGTTTGTGTGATGGTGTGTGATGGTCTGTGTGTGTGTGTCGTGTGTGTGTGTGTCGTGGTGGTGGTGGTGTGTGTGTATGTGTGTGTATCTTTTATTGTGGTGTAGCCAATGTGTTTTTTTCTCTTGGTGTAGCGACCCTAAATATGTGATGCTTACGGTTTATTTATGGGTTATATTATTTAGTGTTGCGTTAGGTGGGGTTTTCTTCTATTTGTTAAAGTAATTACACAGTAGATGATATATATTACGACTTGAAGGTTTTTTTTCTCATCTAGGTAGTTAAAGGCTTTTCTTAAGGACATTTATCTTAAAGCTTAGCCCACTAATGACTATTGGCAGAATGCGTGTGTGTGTGTGTGTGGTGTGTGTGTGCGTGTGTGTGCGTGTGTGTGCGTGTGATGGTGATGCTGTGTGTGCGTGTGTGTTGTGGTGTGTGTGTGATGGTGATGCTGTGTGTGTGGTGGTGATAGTGTCTGTTTGTGTGATGGTGTGTGATGGTCTGTGTGTGTGTGTGTGTGTGTGTCGTGGTGGTGGTGGTGGTGTGTGTGTGTATGTGTGAAGGTGATGCTGTGTGTGTGTGTGTGTGTCTCACTTCACTGCAGGTGCCACTCGAGGGCCTGAAGTTATTGCCGTGGCCTAAAGGACCTCCCAAGTGTTTATGGGAACCCGTGATATATTTATAACAACTTTAGTGGTACTTATAAACGAGTCCTCAGGCAATTACTGTAACGACCTGCTGCCTAGAGCGTATTTAACGAACTATATCTCAAGTTTTATAAATATATATCAAGAATAACGTATTTAACGAACTATATCTCCAGTTTTATAAACACCTATCAAGAATAACGTATTTAACGAACTATATCTCAATGTTATGAATATCTATCAAGAATATTTATTTAACGAACTATATCGCAAGATTTATGAATATCTATCAAGAATATTAATCCCTTCACGCCCAGATCTTTCCTTTGCTATATGAAATTGTTAGCCATGAAATTACGAAATGTAACTTATGAAGTTAATATACCAAATAAGTTAGTGGAAAGGATACTAAGCAGGTCATATCTATAAAATGTTGCTTACATTAACTAATAAAACTCGTTTAATGGTACCCAAATTACAATGGAAATTACGTTCTGGGCCTCAAGGGGTTAAGACCTTATTCACACTATGGGCACGGTCACTCCAGTCAAGGATGCTCTCGCTCCGGTCGCGTTTTACCAGGTTATCACTGTATTGTGGAGAAGCCAAGTCGTATAACTCTTGTACACACAGCCTTGTAAGGGATCCAAGGGTGTCCCGGGCTGATGCCGCGGCGGCGGGTCCCGGTATGGTCGTGAATAGGTGTTCGACGAGATAGAATGACTTTTATTCGTGTTCGTCTGTGAAACTGTCTTGCTAATGTGTTGTAAAGGGCTGCCGAATGTCTTGTTAATGCCCGCTCGGTGGTGGGTCTGTGTGTGTGTGTGTGTGTGTGTGTGTGTGTGTGTGTGTGTGTGTGTGTGTGCGTGTGTGTGTGTGTGTGTGTGTGAGCGCATCAAGCAGTAAGATCATTGTACTAGACGAGAGATAGTTGTCAGGATGAATTACGATTTATTGCATAAGAAAGCAAGCATATATAAAAACAGGTATTTTTAGACGTGTTAGACTTGCAGAGGTCAGGCAAAGGTCGCCACTAGAGGTCAAAGGTCACGCGCCGACCTGCCGTCTCTATAGTTACTGGGAGGGGGAAGCAAGTGTTAGAACAAATAATCTCTAGTATATTTTTTAAATTTACGATGGATGTCATATCTTTAATGGAAGAGAATGAAGCGTGTACAGAATCGATTAAAGATTATTATTATATTATTATTATTATTATTATATTATTATTATTATTATTTTGCTATTAAGGTTTTTTTTTGTCATTGCGATAAGTAAGAGTATCTCACACCCACCCACCACCCACCACCCACCCACCCACCCACCCACCCACCCACCCCCACCCACCCACCCACCCACCCACCCACCCACCCACCCACCCACCCACCCCACCCACCCACCCCACACACACACACACACACACCACACACACACACACACACACACACACAACACACACACACACACACACACACGGGGAGGTTACTAGTAGGATGACGATGAGATTGGATTAAGCGTTGGCTGGACGAGTGGGTGAGTGAGTCATCCACCGTCATCCACTTGTGACGAGGAGGAGGAGGACGAGAGGACATTGCCATCTCACTCTTAGCAACTACACACACACACACACACACACACACACACTGCTGCTGCTAAGTTTCATGTCCATAGGTATTATCTCCTCCCCTCCTCCTCCTCCTCCAGTAACCCTTGAAACAGTATGACCGTAAGGATCACTTGAGACAAACTCGCGATCTCCTCCTCGACCTTCAAGTCTTAACCTGTAGCCCGGACGTGTTAATGTTCAACCACCACCACCATCATCATCATCATCATCATCATCATCATCATCATCATCGTTATTATGATTAGTGAACTACACTCAACTAAGTGAACTACAACTCAACTAAGTAGGTGAATTAATTTTGATATTCCAATGTATTATGATTCTCTCTCTCTCTCTCTCTCTCTCGTCTCTCTCTCCTCTCTCTCTCTCTCTCTCTCTCTCTCTCTCTCTCTCTCTCTCTCTCTCTCTCTCTCTCTCTCTCTCTCTCTCTCTCTCTCTCTCTCTCTCTCTCTCTCTCTTTTTTTTCTTCAAGCAGTTTCTATATATAAAGGTGGATTAAATTTGTTTACGTTAAGGTAGTATAAAGTGTACATTTTTTCCTCTCTCTCTCTCTCTCTCTCTCTCTCTCTCTCTCTCTCTCTCTCTCTCTCTCTCTCTCTCTCTCTCTCTCTCTCTCTCTCTCTCTCTCTCTCTCTCTCTCTCTCTCTCTCTAACTCTAACTCTAACTCTCTCACATGTTCATTCCATTGGTGTATCTGTTCTCACTCACTCTTCCTTTCCTTCCCCTCCCTTCCCTCATTCCCAGTGAAATAATACCGTAGAGAGAGAGAGAGAGAGAGAGAGAGAGAGAGAGAGAGAGAGAGAGAGAGAGACAGAGAGAGAGAGACCTACTACAAACAGCTTAAGTCCTCCATCACTGGGCTTTTCCAGGAGCTCAGTACAGGCCTAAGTAGGAAGTAGTAGCGTCAGTTTTGTTTAGGTAGTAATATATCTATCTAAGGAGGAATATATATATATATATAACTAAGGAGGAAATAACATATATATATATAATAACACCAGTTTTGTGTCTCGGCGAAAACTATACTCGGCTCTGCGTTAGGGACGTTGTTGCCGCGCCTGGTTTTTGCGTTAGTTGGTTTTCTACGCATCTTCCATCTGTGTAAAAGTCCTGGGGTACATTTATGTGTGTGTGTGTGTGTGGGTGTGGGTGTGGGTGTGTGGGTGGGTGTGGGTGTGTGTGTGGGTGTGTGGTTGTACGTCTCTCTTTCTTTCTCTCTCTGTCTATGTATCTGTCTGTATCTAATCTCCGTCTCCTTCCGTCTATCTCTCTTTTCTCTCTCTTCTCTCTCTCTCTCTCCTCCTCTCTCTCTCTCTCTCTCTCTCTCTCTCTCTCTCTCTCTCTCTCTCTCTCTCTCTCTCTCTCTCTCTCTCTGTTGAGTTAATGTGGATTCACGATTTCCTTGTTGACTTACGATCTTGTCTCGGAAAAAGAATGAGCGAGACACACATACTAAAAACATCGTCTTCCTCTTATGTATATTTCTATCTTCCATTATTTTGAGAGCGAGTACTCAGTTGTTTCTCTTCCTCCTACCAAATACGTGCACTATCAGCTCCATCGTCTTCCTTATATGATACGCGTTATCACTACCGGCATCGCTATCACCCGCTGACAGGCTGACACTTTCCCTAATCCCTTTATCCCCAACGAGGCCGCGAGAGTGTCTTGTCTACTATCTAGCCTCTCCCTCTTTACCCCCTTCACGCCCACATCTTTCCCCCTTCACGCCCACATCTTTCCCCCTTCACGCCCACATCTTTTCCCCTTCACGCCCACATCTTTCCTCCTTCACGCCCACATCTTTTCCCCTTCACGCCCACATCTTTCCCCCTTCACGCCCACATCTTTCCCCCT
>JACEEZ010025238.1:1232081-1249581 GCA_016584305.1 Chionoecetes opilio | reverse complement strand
GGATGAAGAGAGAGAGAGAGAGAGAGAGAGAGAGAGAGAGAGAGAGAGAGAGAGGAGAGAGAGAGAGAGAGAGAGAGAGAGAGAGAGAGAGAGAGAAAATAAGCGTGAAGGATATGGGGAGGAAGAAGGGAAGATGACACTACTGGCTTAGGGGAAGAGGGAGGGGCGAGGAGGAGGAAGAAGAGGGAGGGACGAGGAGGAGGAGGAAGAAGAGGGAGGGACGAGGAGGAGGAGGAAGAAGAAAGAAGAGAGGGAGGGTAAGGGAGAAGCAACATTAAGGGTCGTGACTCAGGGTTGCAGGGTAGATTATCAGGGCCCCTTCACCCCTTAAGTCGCCCTTATCACCAACACTAAATAACAAGGGGGGAGCTCGGACCATAAACCGCCTGATGGGTATTGTAACATGTAAAAATAGAAGCAATTTAGGTGAATATTTGATAGGTGGTTGCTAAATAAAGGTTAATATTCGATAGTGGTTGTTAAATAAGGTGAATATTCGATAGTGGTTACTAAATGAGGTGAATATTCGATGTGGTTACTAAATAAGGTGAATATTCGATGTGGTTACTAAATAAGGTGAATATTCGATGTGGTTACTAAATAAGGTGAATATTCGATAGGTGGTTGTTAAATAAGGTGAATATTCGATGTGGTTACTAAATAAGGTGAATATTCGATGTGGTTACTAAATAAGGTGAATATTCGATGTGGTTGTTAAATAAGGTGAATATTCGATAGGTGGTTGTTAAATAAGGTGAATATTCGATAGTTGGTTGTTAAATAAGGTGAATATTCGATAGGTGGTTGCCAAATAAGGTGAATATTCGATAGTTGGTTGTTAAATAAGGTGAATATTCGATAGTTGGTTGCCAAATAAGGTGAATATTCGATAGGTGGTTGTTAAATAAGGTGAATATTCGATAGTTGGTTGCCAAATAAGGTGAATATTCGATAGGTGGTTGTTAAATAAGGTGAATATTCGATAGGTGGTTGTTAAATAAGGTTAATATTCGATAGGTGGTTGTTAAATAAGGTGAATATTCGATAGGTGGTTGTTAAATAAGGTTAATATTCGATAGGTGGTTGTTAGATGTTCTAGTTTTCCGTGATTTTTTTTTATATCCGTGAAATTTGTCTTGACTTGCATATTGTGCGATTTGTGTGTGTGTGTGTGTGTGTGTGTGTGTGTGTGTGTGTGTGTGTGTGTGTGTGTGTGTGTGTGTGTGTGTGTGTGTGTGTGTGTGTGTGTGTGTGTGTGTGTGTGTGTGTGTGTGTGTGTGTGTGTGTGTGTGTGTGTGTGTGTGTGTGTGTGTGTGTGTGTGTGTGTGTGTGTGTGTGTGTGTGTGTGTGTGTGCTATACTCGTGCGGTCTTGTCTCCATGTCAATCTTTATTCCCTTAAAACCTTTAATTTGATCCGCCAAAGACAAACACTTCGTGACAAATTCTTGCAAGTTCTTAGACGAAATTGAGACGAGAATGTTGAGGAAAGTATTTGTGTATGCGAGGCCAGCCTTGCACACCCCTCTCTCCCTCCCTCCCTCCCCTCCTTTCCTTACCACTTACAGCCACCTGACTCTCTCTCTCTCTCTCTCTCTCTCTCTCTCTCTCTCTCTCTCTCTCTCTCTCTCTCTCTCTCTCTCTCTCTCTCTCCCGCATTTTCGAGATAGCGGAAGAACGAGAGAGCAGGGTTGAGTGGAGGAGAGAGAGAGAGAGAGAGAGAGAGAGAGAGAGAGAGAGAGAGAGAGAGAGAGAGAGAGAGAGAGAGAGAGAGAGGGAGAGGAGGGGGGGGAGATAAGCTGCATTCTGGCTTGCCCTGCTCACCGCTATAACGGGAGAGCAATTCCAGGACATGCAATTTTGAAGGCAAGTGTTGTGCTGACGTCAGTGTAGTGGTTATCTTCCAATTGTCTGAGGCGCGCGCGCGCACACACACACACACACACACACACACACACACACACACACACACACACACACACACACACACACACACACACACACACACACACACACACACACACACACTCACATGCACACACATGCACACACACGCACTCACACAGAGAGAGAGAGAGAGAGAGAGAGAGAGAGAGAGAGAGAGAGAGAGAGAGAGAGAGAGAGAGAGAGGAAAATGGATACTTAACTAGAGGAAGAAAAGATGTGCGTTATCCAAATTTTTGTTTCCGCATCGTTTAAAAATGTTAGTGAGGTGCGCGCCTTGCCCTCCTTCATAGCGGAGGAGGATAATATGTGTCATATTATGGCTATAAATGAACAAATTACCAAAATAAAACCAAGTGGCGACGTTGATAAGCGGGCTACAGTAAAGTCGCCATCTAGTGTTTATGTTCTGAGTGTCCTCCCGTCGTCGTCGTCGCCCGAAAAAAAAAACGAGCAGGAAAATTTGAAACCGTCTATACTTGCATAAAACAACGCTGAAACAGGGTAGATTATACAGTCAGGACATAAACTACTGTGTATCATCTTCAGTGGCACAGACAAATAAGTAGTGATGCTATAATTCGTAATATATGGCGGCTGGCGACATTATTGCAGTTGGCGACTATACTGTTATCTACGGTAGTCTATATGAAACCATAGTCGTTTCGTACACTCAGCTCAGAGATGAACTTAATTACTAGAGTTACGAAACGACACCAGGTATGTACGAAAAAACTCAAAATCAGTGTACGAAACAACTAACAAAACCTGGGTACGAAACAACTTGTGTACGAAACTCCCTGTAACCGTTATGTAGTATAGTTCCATGCTTATATAACTATGCTCTTTATCAATGTTAATCCCGGGACCACATAGGTATTTCGATATATGGTTAGGAGGCAAGGCAGTATTTTAGTGTCTTGTTCCGAAAATGAGACCCTTGGTATTATTTGGTTATTGGGCACCACTGTTTTAGATGACTTTATGATCCTTTTCTGATGAGTTTAAATGTGTTTGAAAATAATATAAGATTAGTTTTTGTCGGAAATTAGATGTCTTGTTCCGAAAATTAGATCCCTAGGTAAAATTTGGTTACTGGGCATCACTATTTTTGAAGACTATATGATTCTTTTCTGATGAGTTTTGATGTGTTTTATATTAATATGATACTTTTTGTTGTCGGAAATCAATATTTTGTTTCTATAACTCCCACCTTCCATATAGTGTCTTGTTCCGAAAATTTGACCACTTGGTACTATTTAGTTACGGGGCACCACTGTTTTCGAAGACTATATTATACTTTTCTGATGAGTTTTAATGTGTTTGAAAATATTATGAGATTCGTTTTTGTCGGAAATTAAATGTCTTGTTCCGAAAATTAGACCCCTTGGTACTATTTGGTTACTGGGCATCACTGTTTTAGAAGTTGACACTATACTTTTCTGATGCGTTTTTGTGTTTTATATTAATATGACACTTTTTGTTGTCGGATATGTATATTATCCCCCCCCCCCCCCCCCCAGTAAAAAGAAAATAATAAAACTAGTGATTTCCGGCTGAATTTGATAGGTTAGGTTAAAATGAACCGGGAACTCGGGATGTACAGCTACCGGGGGAAATGAACTGAGAACTCGGGGTGCACAGTTACCGGGGAAAATGAACCGGGAACGTGGGGTTAACAGTTACCGGGGAAAATGTACTGAGAACTCGGGGTGCACAGTTACCGGGGAAAATGAACCGGGAACATGGGGTGAACAGTTACCGGGGAAAATAAACTGGGTACTCGGGGTGCACAGTTACCGGAGAAAATGAACTGAGAACTTGGGGTGCAGTTACCAGGGAAAATGAACCGGGAACGTGGGGTGAACAGTTACCGGGGAAAATAAACTGGGTACTCGGGTGCACAGTTACCGGAGAAAATGAACTGAGAACTTGGGGTGCAGTTACCAGGAAAATGAACCGGGAACGTGGGGTGAACAGTTACCGGGGAAAATAAACTGGGTACTCGGGGTGCACAGTTACCGGGGAAAATGAACTGAGAACTTGGGGTGCACAGTTACCGGGGAAATTGAATTGAGAACTCGGGGTGCATAGTTACCGGGGAAAATGAACTGAGAATTCGGGGTGCCTTTGTCTAGATAGGATGTGTGGTGAGGCATCATAGGAGGGAAATCATAGCCAGCTCTTATATTCACCGTTGTTTCCAAGATCTATAGACTTTTAAATAGTATTCGTAATAATAGTAATAATAGACTTTTGAATAGAAAGTATGTCTGTCTATTAATCTTAGTTATTGCCATTGTGGAGAGGGATGAAGAGATCGCCCTGGGAGGCAGCTCTTGTGTTTAAAACGAGAGGGGATTCAAGCGGCCTGCAATATTGCGTTCCCGAGCTTCGACTTTTTCTGCAAGCGTGCCTAACTCACCCTCTCGCTCCCGTTTCTCTCTCTCGCTCTCTCTCTCTCTCTCTCTCTCTCTCTCTCTCTCTCTCCTCTCTCTCTCTCTCTCTCTCTCTCTCTCTCTCTCTCTCTCGAGCTAAAACCCCTTCACGCCCAGATCTTTCCTTTGCTATAAAAAATCGTATGTTATTAGCCATAGAATTACGAAAAGTAACTGAATATACCAAATTAGTTAGTCAACAAGGATACTAAACAGGTAAATAATCTCTAAAACGTGGACCTATACAACAGCGGTGGCTGGGTCTGCTGTTTGTGCAGAATATGGGGTAGCACAGGTGTCCATGTATGCTTTTCTATGTACTTTGATACTATGTCCCCTAATGTGCCTGTACTTTGTTCCTGTTTTTTGTTTTTGCTCTAGTACTTAAGTTTACTCTTTGGCCTGTTCTTATCGCTTTGTTTTTTGTATGTATGCCTTCGGGCGAGAATAAAATTATTATTATTATTATTTTTATTATTATTATTATTATAAAACATTGTCTATATTCACTAAAGATCGTCTAATGGTACCCGAATTACAATGTAAATTATGTTCTGGGCCTCATGGGGTTAAGAAACTGTGTCCTGACGTATATAAATCCATATGAACGAGATGGTATTTAAAAGGCAGGTACCTAATTATGCCCTCCTCAAGTTTACAAGTTTATTAAATTATTTAGAAAAAGGGAGGGAAATTACGTAAAGGATTTGGGCAAGTATACACAAAGTACAGAAATACAATCTCCTTACTCCCCTACACTTCCTCTTATTTTAATTATTATTATTATTATCGATGTTTGTTATATGGGTAGGTAGGTAATATACAGGGGGTGCAGTCAGTTCGTACACAAGTTGTTTCGTACACCAGTAGATTCGTACACCAAAAAGTTGTTTCGTAGTCTATATGAAACCATAGTCGTTTCGTACACCAAGCTAAGAATTCAACTTGATTACTAGAGTTACGATTCAAAACCAGGTATGTACGAAATAACTTAAAATATGTGTACGAAACAACTACAAAACCTGAATACGAAACAACTTGTGTACGAAACTCCCTGTAACCATATACAGTACCTTCCTTCCCACCCTTCCCCTTAAAGCCTGGAGTGAGTAAAGCCTCCTCTGCTTTAGGGTTTCTCGTGTGAATAAGGAGTTTGTGAAGGGCTCGTGTGCTCGTAACTTTAGCTTTGGTAATTGAATGTAGCTGTGACAAACACTGGGGAGAGAGAGAGAGAGAGAGAGAGAGAGAGAGAGAGAGAGAGAGAGAGAGAGAGAGAGAGAGAGAGAGAGAGAGAGAGAGAGAGAGAGAGAGAGAGGTCGATGTCTTATACCTAGCAACCTCTACATATTAGCTCTCCCAAGACAATTCACTGTTAATTAACCTGACGAGTCACTAGAACCCTGAGAGAGAGAGAGAGAGAGAGAGAGAGAGAGAGAGAGAGAGAGAGAGAGAGAGGATTTAGTTGTTTTCCCGACCACCATGGTTTGATTGGGGATTGATTCAGTGTGTCAATCAATGTGCAAGTGAGATCGCTCCAAATCTCGGCGGACCAAATCTTTTTAATCAATGGTCGATGTCATGATTAGTTTCCAGCTTCCAGGGTCTTTTGAAACACACCACCTATATTGCCTCTTCTCTGTGTGTGTGTGTGTGTCGGTGTGTGTAGACTAAATTCCTGGGACATCATTTTTTGGTTTAGCTGGTCGTTCAAGCTTTCAGTATGATTCTCTCTCTCTCTCTCTCTCTCTCTCTCTTCTCTCTCTCTCTCTTCTCTCTCTCTCTCTCTCTCTCCTCGTCTCTCCTCTCCTCCCCTCTCTCCTCTCTCTCTCTCTCTCTCTCCCCGGCTCTCTCTCTCTCTCTCTCTCTCTCTCTCTCTCGCTCTCTCTCTCTCTCTCTCTCTCTCTCTCTCTTCTCTCTCTCTCTCTCTCTCTCTCTCCTCTCTCTCTCTCTCTCTCTCCTCTCTCTCCTCGGCTGTCTCTCACACACACACACACACGGGAGGAATGAGTGGCTTCGTTTCTCGCTAGAGGGAGTTGGCGCTTCGTTACGTCAAGGATCACCATTATAGAGAGAAAAGATCGGTTAGATTCCTGATACAGTCTTAGGCTTATTTATTTTAAACTCAACTCATCACTGTTTCTGGCAATTGCTTACTAACTTTTATTTACATGTGTAGTGGTAGAAAAGTCATTTAAATCCCTCCTTCTTGCTCTGCCCACGATAAAATGTATTTTTTAAAACTCAACGCATCACTTTTTGGCAATTGCTTACTAACTTCTGTTACAGTATATAAAAAAAAATATATGGTAGACTACAAGTTCCTTCCCTTTGCCCGCACATCTTGCTACATCACACCCACATCATAACATCACACCTGCGCCTTACGTACCTCCCCTTATGTGCATACTAACCTATCTATCATAAGAAAATAAGGAAGCTACAAGAGGCTGGAAGACCTACACGTGGTAGTTCCTGTTCTATTCTGGCTACCCATAACCTTTAGGAAACTGCACGGATATTTTTCAGTACTGTATATCAAGATTTGCCGCGACAGTCCTTCTGACAGTCCGTATTCCTATGTCTGGGCCTCTGATTATTTTCTTTTAAGCTGTATTGCATCCTATATTTGTACTCTTGACCTATCCTGGCTGCCTATAACTTGAGCCTAACTATTAACCTCTTCACGCCCAGATCTTTCCTTTGCTATATAAAATCGTCTGTAGGTAGCCATAACATTACGAAGAGTAACTGAATATACCAAATTAGTTAGTGGAAGAGGATACTAAACAGGTCATATCTATAAAATTATGCTTAGATTCACAAATAAACATCTAGTGGTTGCCAAATTACAATGGAAATTACGTTCTGGGTCTCAAGGGGTTAACTATAACTTTTAGGAAACTGCACGTATCATTTTCAGTACTGTATATCAGGATTTGCCGCGACCGTCCCGTGTATAGGACTGGCCACCTCGCCGTTTGTTTACATTTTGAAAAGTTATACCAATATATTTTACGTAGTTTTATTGGTTATTGCTTTTCTTTGGACCTTAACCATTATTTTGGGCAGACGTCAGAGTGGCGCGCGTGAGTTGCCTGCCATTCGTGGAGGATAATGGATGATACACACACACACACACACACACACACACACACACACACACACACACACACACACACACACACACACACACACACCACACACACACCCACACCCACACTCACACTCACACACACACACACACACACACACACACCCACACTCACACTCACACACACACACACACACGGTAGCTAGCCTCCTGTGTATCGCTCATGCCTTGTGTCGTGTCGTGTCGTTTCGTGTCGTCGTGTCGTGTGGTGTGGTGTGTCGTGGGTCGTGTCGTTGTTGTGTCGTGTAGTGTCTGTGTGTCGTGTCGTTGTCGTGTCGTGTCGTTGTCGTGTCGTGTGGTGTGGTGTATCGTGTGTCGTGTCGTGTGGTGTCGTGTGTCGTGTGTCGTGTCGTTGTCGTTGTCGTGTCGTGTCGTGTGTCGTGTCGTGTCGTCGTTGTCGTTGTCGTGTCGCCTGGTAACTTGACAACGTGATAATGCCCCGTCGTCTCGCTTCACATCAGACAACTCTTATTATCGGATTCTAACATTTGAATCGAATCAGCAAGCTGGGAGATGAGATTCAAGGTATTTTTCGTCCGTCTGTCGCTTTTCAAACTTCAGAGTTCAAGAGTTTGAGAATTGGCGATGTAAGTGATTTAGCATCGCGTCTCTCAGTGCTGGAATACCTTACTGGCAGCAGCACCGGGGGAGTGAGTGCTGTTTGGCGCTTTAAAAGGAGGCTGGATAATTTCATGGATGGGGATGAAAGGTGGATGTAGGTACCGTTACGTGGTAAGTCTGTTGGTGATGCTCTCTCTCTCTCTCTCTCTCTCTCTCTCTCTCTCTCTCTCCTCTCTCTCTCTCTCTCTCTCCTCTCTCTCTCTCTCTCTCTCTCTCTCTCTCTCTCTCTCTCTCTCTCTCTCTCTCTCTCTCTCCCCCTGACAAATACAAATACTATAAAAAAAAACACTACAAGTATAAAACGTGTTCGCACCCTTGTCATAACGAGTGGCTGGTTCTCATTATGATTGCGGCAACAAATGGCGGTGCTTCGTCATGCTGTCATAATATTACAGAGAGAAAGACGGCGGAGTAAATCTTGCCAGCCATAACTCTCAGCAATAAATGGAAAGCGAGAGAACATAAGAACATAAGGAAGCTACAAGAGGCTGCGAGACCTACACGAGGTAGTTCCTGTTACTTAACACTACCTACATCCATCTTTCATCCCCATCCATAACACTGTCTAGCCTCCTTTTAAAGCTTATTGACTCCGCACTAACTACCTGTCTACTGAGTCCATGCCAATCATTTACCACCCTATTTGTGAACCAGTTCCTCCCTATTTCTTTTTTATATATACGCTTTTCCAGTTTGAATCGGTGACTTCTGAGAGGGTAAGAAACAATGCATACACGGAGGGATGTTAAACTATGAAGTGACGATGCGACGGACACGATGGGGAAGGGAAAGGGGCGAGAATGAGAGGACTTGTAGCTATAGAAGGGGACCAGGCGAGGGGAGAAAGTGACAGACAACTGAAGAGAGGAAGAAACAATTAAATCTGGTATTAATTATGTGACGTCATAAATAATCCTTCAAGGGAGATCGAGAATGCAATGCTGAAATAATGTCGAAATAATACCGAAATAATGGCGAAATAATGGCGAAATAATACCGAAATAATGTCGAAATAGTGCCGAAACAATAGCCGAAATAATGTCGAAATAATGCCGAAATAATGTCGAAATAATGCCGAAATAATTCGAAATAATGCCGAAATAATGTCGAAATAATGTCGAAATAATGCCGAAATAATGCCGAAATAATGTCGAAATAATACCGAATTACTAATGTGAGCAGAGGTGATATATTGCAGAGTTGGTTATATATTTCTGTGTGGCGCAAAGGATGAAGTTATATTTATTGAAGTAAAACTAATCAAATAATGACGAATTTATATATGATGTCTCCGCGAAAAATGTATGTATGAAAAATATCCCTGAAGAAAAATAATATTGGAATTTAACATGTGACATAGATTTATTTAATCATAGTATATTTATAGGCAGACATAGTAGCAGACATAGCAGCAGTGTCATAGCGGGGATGGGGAAGGAGGAACAAGCATGCATAGTAAAGGAGCCTCTATGATGGATGGTAATTGGGGTCATGTTAAAGTTTATACCCAAGATAATCAATAGTGAACCTGCAACGTAAGTCTTCAATCGTAGTTGTTGTTCCACTGTTTATATCTTCTATGACATGATTTTCATAACTGGTTCTTGCGTGTAAATAACATTAAGCCTCACAGCACTACTACGACGCGCCAAGCATAACATAAGAAAATACGGAAGCTACAAGAGGCTGGGAGACCTACACGTGGTAGTCCCTGTTACTTAACACTTCCTACATCCACCTTTCATTCCTATCCATAAATTTATCCAGCCTCCTTTTAAAGAATGAATTACTTACGAATAATTTAACTGAACAGACGTAACGAATCTCTCATCAGCAGCCGTCTCTCCCGCCCTTGTGTTGTATAAGCCTGCCGTGTTTGGCCTGAGTTGAAACCCTTAACGGCTTCTAAGAGCATAGACGTGTTGAGGCACCGGTAGGGGGGCAGTGTAGGGTCGCCTATAAGTATCTCTATCCATCTCTCTCTTATCACTCGTTAGCATCACTTTCGGCTGTCACTTGCCGACACCTCACCCCTGTTGATGGTTATTTCTTCACCCGTTGCTCTCAATAACTGAATCTATATATATAAATGACGGTAATGATAATAATAAATATAGTAATGATAATAATAGTGATTTAATATAGCCTGGTATGAATTTTGGGCTATTACAAACGTTTGAGAGGTCTTATGTATGAAATAAAGTGTTTTTTATGTACACCAAATAACGAAATAGAACATTAGCACCAATATAAGTTTAAAAAATGTGTTAGTCATGTATGTGTCTATGTGTAGAGGTAAAAAATGAGGTTGTTTTTGTTGCCATGAGAAGGGGATTAGAGTCAGCCCTTTAACGATGTTTACTCACCTGGCGGGCTGAGAGACGCGCTACTCTTAAGGTGTTGTTAATGGCATTCACCTGAGTGCCGGGATGAGGAGCCACTCGGCGGGGGCTTGTAGGGAAGAGGCCAAAATTAAATGAGTCTATCTGCATGTCTGAGAGAGAGAGAGAGAGAGAGAGAGAGAGAGAGAGAGAGAGAGAGAGAGAGAGAGAGAGAGAGAGAGAGAGAGAGAGAGATTTCTTTTTCTTTAGCTTGCTGAACACTTACTGCCTTAACTTATCCACCTTTTAAGCCATATGTATAATTAATAACTAAATAAAAAAGAACAGAGAGAGAGAGAGAAGAGAGAGAGAGAGAGAGAGAGAGAGAGAGAGAGGAAGAGGAGAGAGAGAGAGAGAGAGAGAGAGATGGGGATAAAATCATGACATCAATGATAGAAGGGATAACAGCGTAGACAGAGCAGTGCAATACAGCGAGGGTGTGCACTCGTAAAACAAGACACAATAAACTGTCACAACTCACTAACAACGTTCAGCTATCTAGTCATCACGTCCTCTAGCGCCCGCTTAAACACACACATCAAGGCTGTTTCCATGTAGCATGTCGTGTCTGTGTGTGTTCAGTGTGTTGTTGTGTGTAGTGTGGGTTGGTGTGAGTGTGTGGTCTTGGTGGTGTGTGTTGTGTGTGTGTGTGTGTGTGTGTGTGTGTGTGTGTGTGTGTGTGTGTGTGTGTGTGTGTGTGTGTGTGTGTGTGTGTGTGTGTGTGTGTGTACTTCATGCGTTTAACCCCTTCACACCCAGATCTTTCCTTTGCTATATAAAATCGTCTGTTGTTAGCCATAAAATAACGAAAAGTAACTGAATATACCAAATTAGTTAGTGGGGAAGGATTCTAAGCAGGTCATAGCTATAAAACGCTGCTTATAGTCATTAAAAAAACGTCTAATGGTACACCGATTACAATGGAAATTACGTTCTGGTTCTGGGTCTCAAGGGGTTAAAGGTCAGGTATAACAGCAACACATTATAGGAAGACCAGTACAGTACGTGTATTGCGTATTGGTTTGCAAGGCACATCATTATAACTGCAACATTGAACACACTCCCCACTTCATCAGCAAACCCTCGTCATGTAAAGCCGAGGTAACGTAATAGAATACACTGGATATCATTGCAAAAAACATATCAATGACATATTATTTCGTATACCAAACCCATCATTAATTGTGAACTAATAAACGAAGGTCTCATTTGGATAGTTATACATTGGAACGAGTATTATTAACAATGTATTTTTGTGTATGGAAGGAAATGTGACAGGTTTGTGTAGTGTGAAGTGTCTTAACTAATTGCAAAAAACATCTCAATCACATATTATTTCGTATACCAAGCTCTCATTATTTCTGAACTAATAAACGAAGGTCTCATTTGGATAGTTGTACATTGGCACGAGTACAAGGCAGAGGGTCATGGATAGTTGTACATTGGAACGAGTACAAGGCAGAGGGTCATGGATAGTTGTACATTGGCACGAGTACAAGGCAGAGGGTCATGGATAGTTATACATTGGAACGAGTACAAGGCAGAGGGTCATGGCAGGAATAACGAGTCGATGAATGAGTGCTATTATGAGACGCGAAAAACAGATACTGAGAGAGAGGTAGAGAGAGAAGTACTGGCAATTAAAGAGACACAAAAGGGAGATACAAGAGAGGAAGAGAAAGGAGGAGAGAAAGATGGGTAGATATGTAGTAAATAGGAGACTTAAGAGAAGGTATTGGACATGAAGAGAGAAGCAGGGAGATGATGAAACAGCCGATATAAGAAGGAGATAGGAGACTTAAGAAGGAGAATTGGAGGATACTGGATAAAAGAGGTAAATAGGAGACTAGTAGAAGGGAAGGAAAGTTCTCCTCCTCCTCGCTTTCTCGCACTACACTCTCCTTTTTTTTTTTTTTTATATTTTCCCCTTCCTCTTCCTCTTCCTCTTCCTCCGTAATGTTTGTGTGGGGAAGGGAAGTGCGGGTTAAGACTCACGCCTGTTGACATATACCTGTTAACCGTTTATTGGGCCTCACTGTTTGCTAAGTTTCACCGCCGCTTTGGGGGTTTATGGCAGCGGGGCGGGGCAAATAGTGTGTGTGTGTGTGTGTGTGTGGGTGGGTGGGTGGGTGGGTGGTGTGGGTGTCTGGGTGTCTGTGTGTGTGTGGGTGTGGGTGGGTGGTCTGTGTGTGTAGGTGTGGGTGTGGGTGGGTCTATGTGTGGGTGAGTATGTGTGTGTGTGCGTGGGTGGTGGTGTGTGTATGTGTGTTTGGGGGTGGGGGTGGTGGGTGTGTGCGCGTGGGTGGGTGGGTGGGTGTGTGTGTGTGGGTGGGTGGGTGGGGTGGGTGTGTGTGTAGGTGTGGGTGTGTTTGTGGGTCTCTGTGTGTAAAGGCTGATTCACACTGGCGTTTTTTCGGCATTTTTATCTGACGAAAAGTCGGTCTCTTGAAAGACCGAGCGATCGTTGTGTGATTTTTGTTGAAAACCTATTGCGATCATGAACAGCCAGACAGACCAGACAGACCCAGACCCAGACCCAGACCCAGACCCAGACCCAGACCCAGACTCCTTCTCGTCAGATAAAAATGCCGAAAAAACGCCAGTGTGAATCAGCCGTAAGTGTGTGTGTCAGTAAGTATATATACGTACAGTCTAAATTTTCCCACATATTTTCTGCTTCTTCTCATTCCTACCACATTCAAATCACCATAACTATACTCTACCACACTATCATACTCACTATAACACACTATACTCTCCCTATATATAAATAAGTGCGCATTTCAGTAAGGCTGTATACGTACGTTTGCATTCCTCAACATTTTCCTGTTTTTCTCGTCCTATCACACACGAATCATCACTACTACCCCTCCCGCCTCCCTACAGCCTCAAACCAACGCCATATATTTACCCGGGACCCTCCTCAGCCCTCCACACACACCATATATTTCTTTACGCCCGATTTTCCCGACTGCGTTTGATCTCGGGACATAAAGTCAGTCGTTTTTCACACCCCAGCGCCAATGTCAGTGCCCCGATACGCTCCTGCCTCGTATAGCATGTTGCCGCCTTGGAGTTATGGCACAGGGCATTGCAGTCACAGTGCCGTTTTAAGTCTTTTGGGGCCCTATGCGACATGCTGTTTGGGGCACTATTTTGTAAAACTATGGTGGGGGATTCCAAGCCCTCTAAGGTGGTCCGGGGGCACGCCTTAAACCCCTTCACGCCCATATTTCTCCTTTGGTATATAGAGTCGTCTGTTGTTAGCCAAATAAAATACGACTAGTGACTTAAGATGCCAAGTTAGCTAGTGGACAAGGATACTAAATGGGTCATATCTATAAAATATTGTTTAAAATATATTAAAATCGTCTAATGGTAGGTAAATTACAATGGAAATTACGTTCTGGACCTCAAGGGGTTAATATTGTAATACCTCTATCTAGTGCACTTTAATTCAGGGGACAAGAGAAAAAAATCAAGATAGTTAGATTATTAAAAAACGATGAAGATTGTTATATATCAAAGAAATATAACCGATCAAGATATGCAAGATCAAGGGCCTCAAAAAGTGTTGTTAGATAAAAAGAAAAAAAAATCGAGATAGATTAAAAAAAAAGATCAAGACAGATAAACAGATGAAAAAATCAAGATAGTTAGATAAAACGATAAAAAACTCAAGATAGTTTAATAAAAAAAGAATTAAGATAGTTCTCTAAAGGGATAAAACCGATAAAGCTATAAGGATCAAGTGCCTATTGTTAAGCTCCAAGGAGGGCATGGCACGCGCCTCTTCAAGTGTCTGATCTCACTAAATAAAACCTTCCAGCAAGACAGATAGATAGATAGATAGAGAGATAGATAGAGAGACAGACAGTTATAGATAAATAGACAGACAGAGACAGACAGACATATATATATATATATATATATATAGATAGATAAATAGACAGACAGACAGACAGACAGACAGACAGACAGACAGACAGACAGACAGACAGACAGACAGACATATAGATAGAGAGACAGACAGTTATAGATAATAGACAGACAGACAGACAGACAGACAGACATATAGATAGACAGACAGACAGACAGACAGACAGACAGACAGACATATAGAGACAGACAGACAGACAGACAGACAGATAAATAGATTAATAGACAGACATACAGACAGACAGATAAGTAAATAGACAGACAGACAGACAGACAGACATATAGATAGACAGACAGACAGACAGACAGACATATAGAGACAGACAGACAGACAGACAGACAGACAGATAAATAGATTAATAGACAACAGACAGACAGACAGACAGATAAATAGATTAATAGACAGACATACAGACAGACAGATAAGTAAATAGACAGACAGACAGACAGACAGGCAGATAAGTAAATAGACAGACAGACAGACAGACAGATAAGTAAATAGACAGACAGACAGACAGATAGATAGAGGGCATAAGAGTATTCCCCCGCCATCTGCTCGGCTGCTACTCTATATGGCCTCTTCCCGCCCTTTCCTCCCGCCCTGAGCCTCGAGTGCCTGATTCCGAGTGTCGACGTGAAGAGCCTTTTGTGTGTAGGGGCGAGAAGGGTCTAGAGTGGCGCGGGTGTTGTGTTGTGGCTGTAGAGTGATGTCCCCGAGTGCTTGAGTGCCTACCATCGGACGCCACTCTGTCTGTCTCTCTGGAAAGTGGAAAAACGTAGATTTAAATAAGAAATAAGGAAAAACTGGTTCACAAAAAGGGTGGTAAATGATTGGAATGGACTCAATAGACAGGTAGTTAGTGCAGAGTCATTAGGGAGCTTTCAAAGGAGGCTGGATAATTTCATGTATGGGGATATTTATAAAAGAAATAGGGAAAAATGGTTCACAAATAGGGTGGTAAATGATTGGCGTGGACTCAGTCGTCAGGTAGTTAGTGCGGAGTCATTAGTTTTAGTATTTATCACACACACACACACACACACACACACACACACCACACACACACACACACACACACACACACACACACACACCACACACACACACACACACACACACTACACACACACACACCTACACACACACACACCACACCACACACACACACACACACACACACACACACAACCTAAACACCACAACACACATCTGACACACACAATCTACACACGACACAGCTGACACACAAACACGACACACACACACACGAACACACAACCACACGAGTGTTCTAGCATCTTGGACCAGGTTGATCACGTGATTTTGCACTGAGGAAGGTGAAAGAGAGAGAGAGAAGAGAGAGAGAGAGAGAGAGAGAGAGAGAGAGAGAGAGAGAGAGAGAGAGAGAGAGACGGGAGTAGAGTAAGGAAGGAGAGAGAGAGATTTCGTGTGGTATGTTAAGGGAAGGGGGAGGTGAAGGAAGGGAAGGGAAGGGAAGGCATTGTGTTTCCTGCTGTTACGTGGAGGTATTGTTGTCCTAGACGTGTTGTTTTGTAGAGATAGACAGACGGTTTAACCTAGATAATGTTGTGTGTGTGTGTGTGTGTGTGGTGTGTGTGTGTGTGTGTGTGTGTGTGTGTGGTGTGTGTGTGTGTTGTTGTGTGTGTGTGGTGTGTGTGTGTGATTATAGTAAATGGTCGTATTGATGTGTGAAGGAGGTTTACATGCAGAGGTGTGTGTGTGTGTGTGTGTGTGTGTGTGTGTGTGTGTGTGTGTGTGTGATTATATGTAAATGGTCGTATTGATGGTGTGTGAAGGGAGGTTTACATGCAGAGGTGTGTGTGTGTGTGTGTGTGTGTGTGTGTGTGTGTGTGTGTGGTGTGTGTTTGTGGTATTATATGTGAAATGGTCGTATTGATGGTGTGTGAAGGGAGGTTTACATGCAGAGGTGTGTGTGTGTGTGTGTGTGTGTGTGTGTGTGTGTGTGTGTGTAAATGGTCGTCATTGATGGTGTGTGAAGGGAGGTTTATAGAGGGTTTGGGGGGTTAATGGTAGTGAAATGAGGTTTAGACTTGAAGGAAAGGAATGTTTGCAGCTTTCAAACACTACTGAGTGACTGATAAATATTGAAAGCCTTGTTAGTGTGCTGGTGAATGAGAGATGGCACACACACACACACACACACACACACACACACCACACACACACACACACACACACACACACACACACACACACACCCACACACACCCCACACCACACACACACCACCACACACCACACACCCACACCCACACCCACACAACACACACACACACACACACACACACACACACACACACACACACACACACACACACACACACACACACACACACACACACAAAAGAATAACTAATGAGAGAAAAAGAAGCTTGATATTTAAAGAGACAAAGGAAGAAAAATATTAAAATGCTACTACTAGATCAAAACACACACACACACACACACACACACACACACACACACACACACACACACACACACACACACACACAAAGAACCCTTACATTACGGAAGTTTAGGAGGACAATTCTTCTGGTCGCAATCTTGGTCCTCCAAATGGCAGTCTTGAAGTGTTTACTGAGGCATTTGTCGGACAGGTTAGAGTAGGAGCGGTGGGTTCCTATGTAAATTGAGAGAGGTGTGTGTGTGTGTGTGTGTGTGTGTGTGTGTGTGTGTGTGTGTGTGTGTGTGTGGTGTGTGTGTGGAGGGTAAGAGGGTCGAGCTCAGTAGGGAAGGGTGCATAGATATAATGGAGTATTGGTTTTGGAGAGTGAATGCAGGTTTTCAGGAGGGATATTTGGAGAGTATTCGTGTAGAGTGTAGACCAATAGAGGCTTTGAGCGGAGAAACGGGAAGGAAATATTAAAAAAACAAATTGACAGCAAATTCACAGCAACTATTAGTCCTACGAGGCAAAGTGATGGAAACCAATAGTTCATGGTTGAGGCGTTGTACACGATGCAATAATCTGTTCCTCTTAAA
>JACEEZ010025238.1:1222081-1227081 GCA_016584305.1 Chionoecetes opilio | reverse complement strand
TTACCAAAGGCATTGATTCGTCTCTTCAAGTCACTATTTAGTGTCCATGTCTCACAACCATAGAGTAAGACAGGGATCACAAGCGATTTGAAGATCCGGATCTTTGTCCTGCACAGGTACCGACAACGCCAAATACTCCCACTGAGCGAGTCCATAACACCGTGGGCTATGCCAATCCGCCGTAAGACTTCTTGACGTGACCCGCCGTCATTATGGACTGCGCTACCAAGGTATGAAAAACTCCAAGATCTCAATGTCCTCGCCACACGCATGAACAGACTGTACTGCTTCATCTAGTAGTCTCCAAACACCTGGCCCTTTGGGTTCTTGAGCCAGGAGACCTGAAGCCCCAAAAGGCTTTGCCTCCTCGTGCAGCGCCTCGAGAGCCATCACCAGGACCTCCAGCGACTCAGCAAAGATTACGGGATCATCGGGCAAAAAAAAAGATCAGTGATCTTGGTGTTGCCGACGGATGCTCCACAATCACTTTGATCTACAACCTTGTCAATACCCAGTCCATACAAGCGTTGAAAAGTGATGGGGCAAGGACGCACCTTGCCTCACTCCTGTATTCACAGGAAAGAAGCCGGATACACCTGCCCCACACTTCACAGCACTCTCAGTCCCAGAATACAGACCAGTTATCAAACCAATAGTATTTTCAGAATCCTCGAAGTTTGCAGAAGATCCCCCAGTGATTCACGATGCCTGAGTCAACGCCTTTCTTGAGATCAACATAGGCTGCAAGCATCCCTGTCGAAACTCACGTCGGCGTTCCACCAGGACACGAAGCGCTAGCATACGGTCCGTTGTTGACTTACCAGGCGTGAACCCAGACTGCTGAGGTCTCTGATTGCTTCACCAGATGGCTGCGAATCCGTGTCAGCAATAGATAGGCAAGCACCTTGCCTGGTACGCTGAGCAGTGTAATACCGCGGTAATTGTTGCAGTCCTGACGGTCCCCTTTCCCTTTCCAGATAGGGACGACCAGCCCCCTTTTCCAGTCAGGAGGAATGGTACCTGATTGCCACACGGCAGTCAGGACAGCATGCAACCCGTGGATCAAGGCCTCACCCCCAGCTTTGAGGAGCTCCGCACTGATATTACAAACACCAGCTGCCTTTCCACCCCTCAACTTTGCTACAGCCTCTCTGACTTCGTCAAGAGAGGGTGCGCTTTCATCAATGGGAGGATCGGCATCCACTGCCTGTAACCCAGTGGTGTGAAGCTGCTCAGTTGGAGGGTCCACCGTGAACAACTGCCCAAAGTACTCAGCCCAACGAGCCATCTGCCCATCCATGTCCGACACGAGGCGCCCATCTGCTGTTCGAATAGCACTCGCCCGAGAAGGAGACTTGGAACGGAGCTTCTTCAGGGCTCGGTAGGCGGGTCGGAGGTCATTAGCGTTCAAATGACCCTCGGCATCCTCAGCGAGACTCCTGACATACCTCTCCTTGTCTCTCCCCAGGAGGGTTCTAGTCCGGCGTGACAGAGCCCTGTGCTGGTCCCGGTTCCCAGCCAGCCTGGCAGCGCGACTCTCCTCGATTTTCTCCAGGGTCACCGTCGAAACAAAATCACGCCTTGACCTCGGGCGCTCCCCAATACACTCCTTGGCAGCCTGTAGAGTTTCACGTTTGAAGGTATCCCACAGTTCTACAGGGTCCCCGAGAGCACCGAGCACATCAAACCTTTTTGAGACTGCCACCGCATACTCATGAGCACATGTCAAGTCCTTCAGTTTCTCAAGATGAAACACAGTATGGTTACCTCTTGAGATTCTTCTGGACTTGACATGAAGCTTAAGTGTAGCAACAACAAGTCTGTGATCTGTTCCAAAGAACTCAGCACTCCGGTAAACCCTGCAGTTCTGGAGGATCCTCCAACGAGTACTAACGAGGATGTGGTCGATCTCCTTAGCTACCCCTCCGGCATTACTATACCATGTCCAGCGGTGCAGCTCTGGTCTCTGATACCAAGAACCTGCAATTCTCAACCTTCTGGACCTTGCAAAGTTCAGAAGCAGAGAACTGTTGGTGTTTCTGGTACCGGAGCCATGGGGACCAACACATAACTCGTAGCCATCTACGTTATTTTTCACCTCGTTATTAAAAAAACCATATAGTAGTATGTAGTTCAGCAGATACCATTGTTATAAACCAATAGGTCTTCTGGCATCTGTTCTTCCTATGTATTCCTATGTATATGTATCTAGACAATTTGCACGTGCCAAATAGCGAGCCCAACAACCCTAAAAGACAGTGAGCGGGGTTCGAAGCCACGTCGTTACCGCTGAACAACCCAAAAGTATTGATAATAATAAAAATAAAAAACTTCTAATTACCTTTAAAACTGTTCACAAACGAGAAAAAAACAAATATAAAGCTAAACTATAAGAGAAAAGTTTATGAAAAAGAAATGAAGGAAAGAAAAAGTTCAAACTAAATAAAAAAAGTGAAAAATAACTTCAGATAAAAAAGTGTAAAAAGTTCTAGATTGAAGTGAGAGAAATCAGAAACCATATAAATGTAAAAATTAAGTCTCTCTCTCTCTCTCTCTCTCTCTCTCTCTCTCTCTCTCTCTCTCTCTCTCTCTCTCTCTCTCTCTCTCTCTCTCTCTCTCTCTCTCTCTCTCTCTCTCTCTCTCTCTCTCTTTCTTCTCTTCTCTTCTCTTCTCTTCTCTTCTCTTCTCTTCTCTTCTCTTCTCTTCTCTCTCTCTCTCTCTCTCTCTCTCTCTCTCTCTCTCTCTCTCTCTCTCTCTCTCTCTCTCTCTCTCTCTCTCTCTTTCCTTTTCCCCTCCCTGCTTCACGAAGTTCATTGTTTCCGCTAATTGAAGGGAGGAGAGGGAGGGAGAAAGAACGGGAGGAAGGAAGGGAGGGAAAGAGGGAGGAAGGGATGAAGGAAGGAAGGAAGGGATGAAGGAAGGAAGGAAGGGAGGGAGGGAGGGAGGGAGGAAGGAAGGAAGGGAGGAAGGAAGGAAGGAAGGGAGAGAGGAAGGAAGGAAGGGAGGAAGGAAGGAAGGAAGGAAGGGAGGAAGAAAGGAAGGGAGAGAGAGGAAGGAAGGAAGGAAGGAAGGAAGGAAGGAAGGAAGGAAGGAAGGGAGGGAGGGGGGGAGGGAGGGAGGGAGGGAGGAAGGAAGGAAGGAAGGAAGGAAGGAAGGGAGGGAGGGAGGGAGGGAGGGAGGGAGGGAGGGAGGAAGGAAGGAAGGGAGGGAGGAAGGAGGAGGGAGGGAGGGAGGGAGGAAGGAAGGAAGGAAGGAAGGAAGGAAGGCAGGAAGGACTGGAGAAAGAGAATATATAATTAATGTGTCACTATAAAGAGATAGGAGTGAAAGTTGCAATGTAAGGAAGGAGTTTTATGGCTAACAACAGACGATTTGTGATACAGCAAAGGAAAGATTGGGCGTGAAGGGGATACAAAAATAATCTTAATAATAATGTTGAGCAATAAATCAAAGTTAAGGTTACTGGTAAAAGTTATAAGTCAAAGAATACATAAAGAGTTACTACAAAAGCCTAGATGGGGAGAACAAAAGGGAGGGAGAGAGAGAGAGAGAAAGAGAGAGAGAGAGAGAGAGAGAGAGAGAGAGAGAGAGAGAGAGAGAGAGAGAGAGAGAGAGAGAGAGAGAGAGATAGCAGACGAGTAAAAAAGTATAAAAGGGCAGCCGAGAAAAAAAAAATATATGCACAGACAACAAAGCTCCCCTTACGTACAAAAAAAACAAAAAAGAATGCACGGAACAGGCGCCAAAACAAACAGTCGCTGAAAACCTGCCGTCGTGTCGTTCTTTGACAAGTCGCTCACACAAAAGGAACAAGTATAGAACAGGAATTTTTTTTTTTTTTTTTTTTTTTTTTTTGAGGACCCGTGCCAGACATAAAATTGATGTAGGATTTCGAAATAGCTTTTTTTTTTTCCTTTAAAACTATCGATCACGTTTGCCCTTCAGATGTTACCAAGGTTTATTCGTCCACTAACCTTTCCGTAAACCTATTTCTGTCTAGATTTTTAAGATAGAATGGAATTTTCGGCTCGTTAAAATATAATAGACTAACTATCAAACTACATGTAAGAGAACAGTTGGAAAAGGATACCATGTCCTTAAAGAAGACACGAATTAAGGACACACGTATCTAGTCATATCTCTATCTTCCCTTATCAAAATATTCCAAGTGACAGTTTTCCATCATTCCTATAACCCGATAACCTCCATCTATTTCCTCTTTCACTTCTCTCCCTTCACTGATTCCTGTCTCATCTCCTTTTCCTTGCCATCTCAACCATTACACCCTCTCTCCCTCTCTCTCCCTCTCTCTCCCTCTCTCTCTCGCTCTCCCTCTCCCTTTGATCCTCAGGAAATTGGTGTGGCTCGCTCCTGTCCTCTTCCCTCGGGCCAGACAATTCATAGGAACCGCCTCACTGCACTCTGTTCGCTACGGAGCCGCGGGTGGTGCCGAGGTTACGGGGCTTGTGTGGCTATGGGGACTGAAGGGGCTATATTGAGGGGATATAGGCAGTGAAATACGAGGAGTGAAGGGGCTGGGTTGAGGGGGTATATATATAGGGAGTGAAATACGAGGAGTGAAGGGGCTGAGTTGAGTTGCTGGGAGTGACATACGAGGAGTGAAGGGGCTGAGTTGAAGGGGTATAGGGAGTGAAGGGGCTGAGTTGAGTTACTGGGAGTGACATACGAGGAGTGAAGGGGTTATGTTGGGGGCGAAGGGAGTGAGGGGCGAAGGGAGTGAAGGGGCTAAGTTGAATGGCGAATCAAAATAGTCATGATTTACCTGACTGCAATTTACTCCCTACTTGTTAACTCTAATGATGGGGCTTGATTTGGCCTGCCTTTCATATGCAAATCTTACCAGTGCAGAATAGAACTTAAAGGTTAAATATAGATTCATACTGATCATTAACCCCTTCACGCCCAGATCTTTCCTTGGCTATAAAAAATCGTCTTGTCGAGCCATAAAATTACGAAAAGTCACTGAATATATCAAATTA